>PVIC010002487.1:0-53313 GCA_004025085.1 Thryonomys swinderianus
CTCTTTATCATATTCTTGATATCTGGTAATTTCACCCAGACCAACACATGGTAGGAATTTTAAAATAAATATTTATGATAAATGAATAAGTAAGTCTGCATATCAATAAATTAATATTATATATAAATTAATTTATGCCCATGGATTAGCCCCATATATTCTTGTTATAATCAATCTCTTTTGTGAAAATTATTAAAATACGAAGGTACTTTCCATTTGTTTTATTAAATAGATAAATATTTCCCTTTTAACTCTTCCTTATAAGTCAGGGACACTAGGACCACTTTTCTTCAGATACTGTGTGACCAGATACAAAGAAATTTGTCCATCGCCATATAGTAACATTTCGCTCTTTTGTTTGCAGTGAAGACTTTCATGAAATTCACATCTGAGAACACAATAAAACCCCAAAATGAGACACATGAATCATAGTGAGCTTATTGTTATTAAGATAAATGAGAAGTATTTTGGATAATTCAATTTTGGAAAGAATGAGGGATGCATCCAAGTGAGACCCTGAACTTGAGAAGATGAGATCTTCTACTTCAATAACTTTCTGCCCCATTTCCAAATCAACCTGCCGATTTCATACCCACAGCTGAGCTAATTCAGTCCAAAAGTATTACACAACTGCATTCTTTGTCCACTTTTTTTTTTTTTTTTTGAGACAGGGTCTCGCTTTGTAGTTCGGGCTGGCCCTGAGCTCACTATGGAGCTCAGGCAAGCCTCGAACTCAGCAATCTTCCTGTCTCTGCCTCCCGAGTGCTGGGATGACAGGCGTGAGCCACCACGCCTGGCACTCTCTTTGTCCACTTTTAAACTATCATAAATATAGAAAGGACTATAAATTTCTTCAAGGGAGATGGAAAAAAAATCTAACCAAATGGCGTCTGAAAATTAATTTCAAAAGTACTTAATGCAAAGAGCCAAAAGCTATAGAGAATATAGTAGCTGGTGATGATATATTTATGAATTTCAGTTTTATAAATCATTACAATTTAAAGCTTCTAGGTAAAATTTCAAGCATTAATGGGGAAAAATTAATCTTAGAAACTAAAAGTAATGGTTTGTAGGTTCAAAATTCTATTTTTTGTAGTAATGTCACCTTTGAAAGACAAGCTCTCAGATTGCGGAAAATGTATAAAAGTCGGGTAACACTGAACAAAAAATATTGACTTGAATTCAAATGTCAGGTAAATGAGGTTGGAAGCTTACTGGTTGGGGACGATTTAAGTATTAGGCAAAAGGCTAGATGGGATTATTTGTGTGGCTCTCTCATACACTAAAATCTGTGCAGAGTCACACACAGATACATTTAGGTCAATGGTCCATATAACAGTATCCACCCAAGGGTACATGTCTCCAGCCTGACATCAGTTTACGCTTCTCAGGGTGATGGGATGTCTAACCCTGTCATTTTGCGTCTGAGGAAATGCTGGCTCTGGCCTCACATCGTGATGTCAATGGTGTTTCCAACTGCTGGTGTGATCTGCTCTGGGCTATAAAACCATCTGTAGGTAAAATAAAAATACATCCCAAATCTCCAAACACTAACCTGAATGCAATTTTGCTACTACTTTGCTTTGCATGTTACCTTATCATCCCTTGAGCGAGAGAGACAATGTTTATTTAACTTTCTAGGTTTTGCCCCTCCAGGCACTGTGGAGAATAGTTGTGGAATTAGGAATTTAGACTGAGGCAAACGTGTCATTCTTTGCCTTGCGTTATGCTGAAAGGGTCACTGTACAGAAGTTTGGAGGACGGGAGTTGGAAGGTGATGTAAACCACCAAGTGCAAATGAGTCTGGGATAAGAAATGATTGTATGTGCAAAATTCTATAAAACTTTCCCTTTGTCTTGGAAACTTCTCAAAGAGCGTTTAAGAAAGTTTAGCCCTAAGATACAAGATGCTCTTTAAATATACTTTTAAAAATACAGTGTGCTGAGAAATCAGACTATAAGGCAAATGAAACTGCAAATTACATTTACAGGACACATGTCCTTCCAGGGGCTCCAGGGCCCACTGTGAATGAATTAGGAAGCACGCGTGTTGGAAGCGGCTCACTCAAACCCAAATGCTGCCGCCTTTGGGGTCCATCTTGGCAGCTTTTTAGAAAAAGATAACAGTGACAAGTGTAAAGGGTGACACTCAAGGCTGTGGGCTGTGCATTAAAAACAGGGTTTTGAAAGAACACTTTCTAGGAAACTGTACCGGGACCAGCCATCCTGGAAATGGTGGCATTTGTTTCTCATGAGGTACTGAATAGTAGGGGCCTGGGGTTCCGATGGTCCTGGGAAAATGAGTTTGGTCAGTAGTCGTTATGTGACCTCAGGCAGATCGTTCAACTGTTCAGTTTTTTTCTTATAGATAATCATTTTTGTAGCAAATTAAATGCTTAAGATCTTAGTCTAGTACTTGGAAAAAATACCTGTTTTCTTCTTTTGCTACTAATTTAAAAAATTATCCTTTTTTTAAACATCAGAATATAACATTTTTTTTCTGGAAGTTCGTGTCTTTCTTACCACCATTTCTTTTACAGCAGGTCCTCCTAATGATTGAATTAAATAAGTATTGAAAATATTTGGAGAAAAAATTGCATCTGTATTGAGCCTGTAGAGAAATTTTTTATCATTTGTCTCTAAACAGTATAGCTGCTTCTTACATAGTATTTACATTGCATTGGACATTATTAATAATCTAGCAATTATTTAACGTTAATGGGAGCACATATAGAGGTTATATCCAAATTATGCTTTTTATATCCAAGATTTGAGCATCCTCATATTTAAGTATCTGACATAAGTTCTGAAACAATTACCCATCACTAAGGAACAATTGTACTTGTTTTTTTTTCTTGCTACAATTCTACATTTATATGTTTATTTATAGATATATGCATGTAAGTGTGTATATCTATTACACATGTGTATAGCAATGTACTGTTTTCTGTATATTCATATCCGTGTGATATGCTATAGTCGTAAGTTCACGGCAGAGGGTTCCGTTTGTCACTTGTCCTGCTCCCCAGCACGGCCTGAGGAAGCCCCAGGGAGAGGGTGGCCCCAGGGCAGAGGGGCCTGGCATCACACAGGAGAAGGCACGCATCCCCTCCGGGCTCATGGGGAGACCGAGCCAGGGGGTGCAGATGCTCACAGGTGAGGAGAGTTGTACTCGGGCAGATGCTCATGGGTGGGCGGATGTGGCAGTGGCAGTCTAGGGAGGGGTCTTTCAGTTGCTTCAATTGTTAAATCATTTTATTAGTGAAGTGATCGGTGAAAAGATAAGTGCAGCGAGAAGTTGGAGGAGAGAAATGGATGTGAACAAATCACCCAGGGAACAGAGAGAGTCAGTCACCCGGGTGGATATGGCAGAGTTTTTCATTGGTGTTGAAGGCCCTCTTGAAGTTAATGCTTGTGCTAATAATGTAAGACTAGTTAGCAAGCTTGCAGCTTCCTTTTCTCACGTTCAGTGACACAACCATACCCCTCAAGGAAGTATAGAATTCAACATAACCAGTGGTTAAACTGAATTCATCAGGTGAGCTTTGCCAGTCAAACATAATGAGAAAGTAGTAAGAGGATGTGTAAAATGATGGGATTATTTTGGTGGCTGACTTAGACTTTAAGCTGTAAGTTGTGAAAGGAAGGAGAGGACAAGAATCATCAGGTTAGGGGCACTCATAGAGCTAAAGGATCAGGAGAAGGGTCCTGATGGGTGGGTGGCCTGGAAGCAGGAGAGATGGTCAGAGAACTCGCTGCAAGATGGAGGGAGGACGGGTTTGTCCTAATAAGGTCTAGAGTGTGACCTTAGGGGAGAGAGGCTGAGTTAGAATAGAAGAGAAGATAATTGGAGTACAGAGGTCACTGTGTAGGGAGGATTGTCTACTTAACATGTTTAATTTGCTGAGATTCACAGCAGTAACGGTGAATGAGAGAATTGTATTCATCCAGAACCTAACACATTTAACATGAAGGGAAATGACCCTGAAGCAACATGGTGTACTTAGTGATTTTAATCTAATCCAGAGATTCTATGCCATTGCTTTGTGAAGGTCTGTCTTAATTTCTAATGAAAGAAACAGGAACCTATTATGAATAAAATATTATCTTACCTCCAGAGGTAATACTTTGAAGGTATTCTGGTGAACTTTTGAGTATATATCCATCCTGACTAGAAAGAAGATAAAATCAGTGACAGAAGAGACCTGTTTGTCTGGTATCTTCTTTATCTGGATGGGGAAATCAAAGTCTCATTTCTCAACTAGCTCTAGAACTGGGAAGGAAAGATAGGGAAGTTATGTATTTTTTTCATTTCTGTCTTGTATGTGTCCTGCTTTCACTGTCTTATTTCAAAAGGGGTAATTCACATCACAGAATATGCATGTTTTCATCTTTCATGTTAAATTTCTATTCTAGTTTGAATTAATTATTCTATTACAGGGAAATTTAACTTTGTTTCTTTCAAAATTCTGTTATTTGAAAGCCATGTATTACAAAATTTAGACTACTCCTATTTATTTGAAATTATAATGTTGTACTCCAGAATAATTAAAATCATCTTGACTTTGGAACATCGAATTAAATGATTTCAAAACAGAAATGTAGAATTTTTTCCTACTCCTTGGGCAATCTTTTGGGCAAACCCAAAGTTATATACACCAAGACATCTTGGGCTTAGATTGAATTGTTTCAGATTTTGTCTGTCTGAAAGATGGTCTTTAGTCAGGTAAATAGATGTATATGTATTCTAACCTGATACTTTTTTAAGGTCATGTCTTTGTATTTCAGTGGGGGGCAGGAAGATGTCATAAAGTTTTATTTTAGTATTGTTTTTCAAAATTCCAAATTTTGGCCTTAGTATTTGAGCCACTTTGATCAGTGTAATTTTCATCAGATTCCATTTTTTTCAAGCAGTATTTACTCAAATATTTTTAGGCTCTGTCTTTCATGTCTCCATATAAGTCTCAGGTCCATTGTTATTAGACTGTAAGTCACTGGTACTTCTTTTTCAGTCTGTCTCCCTCTTTTATTTGAATGTTACTAATATATCTTCAGATATTGTTTAATTTCTTGGAAGTTAATCCACTGAAAATTTCACTTCAGACATTGTGTCTTTGATCTTTAGTTCTATTTGCTTCTTTTATTTTCTAAATGACTAATATCTTTCTAATTTTATTCATATTTTCCTTTTACACATATATGCGCAGGATGGTTATTGTCTTAGGCCATCATTCCTAACATTTCAATGTCTGTTTTCACTAAATGAGTTTTTCTCTTAGCTATGAATTAGTTTCTTCCTTTTTGGTATATCAAGAGATTTGAATAAGATATTGGACATTATGATGATTACTGTATTGAAAGTCTAGATCTTGTCTAACTTTTCCTCTATTGAGTTTATTGGTTCATTTTAGATATAAATTATGATCACATTCAACATTGAGAATTTTATCTCTACATGATATATCTTGATTCTGATTTTTCCCCTTTCCCCTGCTCTCCCTACAATCTTCGCCCCCTATATACTAAGCTTTGTTTCTTTTTTGTTTGTTTTTACCATCAAATTTTTTCTTTCCTTCTTTACTTTCCCCAATATACCATTTCCTTTTTCCTTTTGAACATTTTCTTCCCATTTCACACTGTCTGTTACACATTCTGGACCTCATTTTATTGTCTCATTTGAAAGAACACTGGGCATCTTTTCAGAATGGATTACATTTTTTTACAAATAAGTTTGATTCCTTTGAGTCTGGGTTGCAAGCCTTGTTACAAGGCTTCTAGAGGACACTCAGAATGTTCATAAACACGAGCTGTTGAGCGTGTCGCTAAAGAATGGGGATGTGGCTGGGGCTCCACTGAATGATAAAAGCTGAGGACTTCGCAGTCTTCTGGTTGGCGCTCAGAGGACCCCGACCCACAGTGAGCTCCAGGAATTGCTCTTTTTTCTAGTGTCTCATCACTGTTCATTCTGGTTTGCAGTTTTGCTCTGCATATATGGCATAAGCCTTTGTAAAGACTCAAGAAGGAATGAGTACAAATGCGTGCAACACAGTTTCATTTTCTGCATAACTTTCTTCTCTTCTGCAAATCTGCCCTATACATTTCAACGGCATGGGTTTCCCTTCACTCTGATTTTGAACTCTAATTGCATAATACTGTACATTCTATCAAGTTTCTTCCTTCTTTGATCAGAGTCTGGAAACTTCTTGTTCCCCACTGTCTGAAAATAGTAGTTTTTCTAATGTTTTCTATCCTGCAGACTTGCTTTCCTTGTTTTATTTGTAGATTCAGTCTTATTCTTTTTATGTTTTCATGTTAGAAGAATTCCACTTTTAAGATGATTTCTGTATCTCCTTATGTACTTCAGTGACCTGTTTTTACTATATTTGCTTTTCAATACTTTTCCATGGTTTTTAGAATTTTAGTATCATATCGAGTGACTTGCTCTCATTTATCTACCGTGACATCGTTGTTCTTATCAAATAGAAGATTTCACCATTTCTATCATATTCTTACAAATTTACATTTTAAACACTGACTTTCCAAAATTCTATTTCTTCCAGTTGGAATTCACTATATCTTAGGTTCAGTCTTTTAATTATATCTCCTAGCCCTCTTAATCTGTCATCTTTGTAGCCTTTGATTACTTTTCTCAGCTTTATCTTGCTACTTCATCTCTATTTCTAAATATTCTATTCCATCTTAATTCAAACATTTTATTGTGTTTTTTTTTTTTGAGACTGTGTCTCACTTTGTAGTTCAGGCTGGCCCTGAGCTCACTATGTAGCCCAGGCAAAGCTTGAACTCAGCAATCTTCCTGCCTCTGCCTCCTGAGTGCTGGGATTACAGGCATGAGCCAATACGCCCAGCTATTCTTCTTTTTTATCTTTATGGATATTTTTACTGTAATAACTGTTTCTCAAGTCTTTTCAGGTTATTTTTATCAATTCAAATTCATGACTATTTAATCTTTACAATGCTATACCACTTTCTTTTCTTAGCATTCGTTTTCTTTGAGTTTTATAACTTTTTATGTAAGTGAAATTTTGTTTTTTTGTACAAAGATCGGATGGTCTGCATTATGGAACTGAATGCTTCTGTAAATATTTACAGGGATATTACTGGTCATTAGCCACTTTTGATGAATTAATCAATTTATAGATCCTAGGATTCTAGGATGATAATTTCAAGACCTACATAGGTAAAGTTTTCATAACGAGACAAAGGAATGTTCTACCAGCTAGGTAGAGAAAAGGTAAGATTCCTTTTCAAATCTCTGTACTTAACCACAGTTTTCTTTCCTAATTTTCCCTTTACTGATTTATTTTAACCACTTGACATGCTAATTTTCTCTGAGTCTATTTTTGCTTCTAGTTTCTATACATGGCCCCCAGCTTCTTGGCTTTCTTTGCATGAGCTTTGGAAAACAAGGGCTTCCATGTCTCAGGATAATAAAAGCCTCCTGGGCAGTCAGAATGTAAGTGCATATGTTTATTGCTCTAAGTTTTAGTTCACTCTTTGCTTGTTGCATTTTGATTCCTCTCTTGCAAGTTCTGTTCTGAATTTAAATTCTTTTTTATTGTGTTCAACATTTCTACTTAGTCTTAGGAGGAAATGTTTTGGTTTCAGAGACAATCGTGTTGTCTAGCCAGGGATTTTGTATTTTGTAAAGAATCCAAAAATAAGTATTGTTTCTCTTATGAATCAATATAAATGTGAGATTACAAGATCAGGAAAGATCCCCTAACTAATTTTATTTGGGAAGGAAAAATTCAGTACATTCTCTAATTAATAAAATATCTTATGAATATGGGCAAAAATGAAGTTGAATAATTTATCCTATTAAGAGAATGATGTGTGTTCAGGTTTTGAACACCACGTACAAATTGACAAGTGATAATTTAATTCCTAAGGTAAAACAGTGCTTTATAAATCCATTTCTGTGTCACAAATATTTTATATTGGTAAGAATAATGAGATTGATTCAGTAAACTTTTTTAATTGAATTTTTTATTGGTACAATTTATATACATCTCACAATCACACATAACACTGGGGAATTTTTACCAACATATGACACAAGTCAATTCTCATTTTTACCCATATCCCCACCCACCCACACCTCCCCACACCCTATGTACATGCTCTTTTATTTGCTTTCAGAATCATATTTATTCCTTCCCCTCATTACATCCCCACACCAAATTTCTTTTGGAAATTTCCCCTTCTACAAAAACTGTCATACTTTATAGAGCTCATTTGCATCTACAGGTGCTCATATCAAAGAGAGGTCTGGTATTTGCCTATCTGTGATGTGCTTAGTTCACTCATTAGCGTGCCCTCCAGGTGTATCCATTTGCACATAAGTAAACTTTTTTTTTTTTGAGTAGGAAAATTTTATTGAAAGAGAAAGCTTCTGCCTTAAGAGAGACTGAAGGGGGAACCCAGAAAGTGGGTAACCCCCCACATCACTTTTTAGAGGGCTTTTATTGAGCAAAGCCACAAGGTGTGGTGGGTCTGAAATAGGGGGCTACCAGTAAGATTCAAAAAAGTTAGACGGGTTGCAATTGACCAATGAGTACAGTAGGAGGTTCCAATAAAATTTGAAAGAAATGGGCAAACCATGGCTAACCAATGGGTAAATGACAAGCATAGTTACTTTAGCAACTTTTTGATTGAATAAGGTCCAATGAGAAATCAAGCCCTAGCGGGTCTTGCTTGTCAGGAGACTCCTCCAGGTGGTTCAAAGTCCTGGCCCACTGTCTGGGGAATTTGCAATTGTTGCATTCCAGGGAGGGGCCGGATCCAGATTTTGACATTCCATCCTGGGAGATGAGATCTGCTAGGGACTGCTATCTGGAAGTGTAGTTCCTCATTGATGGTGTTGACCTTTGAGGATGTCCTTTTTGCAAGTCTTTCAAGAGCCGGCCCTATCTATCTGCCTACATATGTCTAGCTGGCTTTTCTACCTATAATATTACCCCCTCTGAAGAGGTACCCGAACTGCCATGAGGGGCAAATGGGCGAAGACCGATCTAACTTCTTCAGGCTGGAGAGGGGCGTAGTTGTAAGGGCAGTCAGGGTCACTCTGCAGAGGGTCTATCTAAAGGTCCTTGATAGACTCCATGCATTGTTATCTTAGGTAGGCGTACTGCCTTGAGTCTGGAGGAGACAAAAGTAAGAAAACCATTAAGGATACATGGACCAAACAGCAAGGCCAATAGTATTATTATGAATATGACAAATAAGTGTTTCCACCAGAAGGAACCCATAATAGCCTCCCACAGAGTGCATAAGGAGAAGGTCTACAGTGTTTCAGAATCTGACATAGCATCAACCTGTCATTTGATGTCTTGAACAACAGTTGAAATATTTGTGAATGGATCAGGATCAGGGATATATACACAACATTCAGCTTTGGGCTGTAGTGAAAATTTCTAGTGTCATCTGGTTTTGAAGGACAACTTGTTTTATTACCTTTATCACCAGATCTATAGTTGTCACCATAGAGACTGCCAGAAACTTTTTACAAAAACTGATTTAATACTGTCAAATTATGAACATATTTTTAACTCACTATTTGCATTATTTCAAACCAAAGCAAGTTTACATCTTCTCAAACCTTCTACATCTTGCTACAGGCCCTCAAGTTCAGCTTTTCTTTATCTCCTTTTACACTCTGGTGCAACCAGACATTTTTACTTAAAAACAAAAACCACTTTCTTTTTTCCTTCTACTTACTACCAGTCAACTACCTTTCTACTTGCTTTTTAGACATTAAAACTTGCAATAACATTTTACAGTCCTTTTTTTATCTCAAATCAGTATAAATATTGACTTTTTGTCCCTTACTGAGTTATAAAGCCCTGGTCAAAGCTATGAGTTTTGCTAGCTGTGTACTAGTGTCAGGCACAAGTGACTAGTGCCAGGCACAAGGAAGAACTCTCAAACACCTGGTGTAGCATCACTACTGAGTATCTTGTCTTTTCTCATTTTTATAAAAGAGCTGTCATCGCAAAAGAGAAAAAGATCAGAATTAATAAGGGGTGTGTCTAATAAGTCTTTTCTGGCTATATATGAGCACAGAATTACCTGTTTGCAGTCATGTCTATCAGCTTTAACTTCTTCCTTTTCTGGTAAAAAGGTGGCAGGATTTAAGGAGGAACATGTCTGTATTTGAACAGTTGGTCATTCTAAGAGTAAGGCCTGATATTTAAGAAGGCGACTGTCTGATAACCATAAACTCCCTTTAGAGGAAAGAAGCCCTGCCACATTATGAGGTGTATATATGATAAGATCTTTACCTAAGGTCAGCTTGGATGCCTCCAGCACCAAGAGAGCTGGAGCCACAGCTCTGAGGCATGCAGGCCATCCTTTTGCTATGAGATCTAACTCATGGCTTAGGTACCCTACAGGTTCTTGAGCAGGTCCTTGATCTTGTGTAAGCACTCCTAAAGCTATGCTCTGCCTTTTATCAACATATAGATTGAACTTTTGTCCTGTCCGCAAGCTCAATGCTGGGGCACTTAGAGAGGCTTGTTTGAGCTGTTTGAAAGCTGCCTGGGAATCAGGTTCCCAGGTTAAAATATGTGTTTTTACCTTTTGGGTTTCTTTTATAAGTTGATAGAAGGGTTGTGTAGTTTTACCATATCCTGCTATCCAAAGGCAACAAAAACCTGCAACTCCTAAGAGTCCCCTAAATTGTTTTAGAGTTTTTGGCTGTGGGTAGGAAAGAATTGGTTCAATTCTTTCTTTTCCCAGTCTCCAAGTTTCTTCAGATATAATAAGGCCCAAATTTTACTTCAGGGCTGCAAAGTTGTGCCCTAGATCTAGAAATCTTGTAATCTCTGTCTGCTAGAAAATTTAGCAGAGCCAGAGTGCCTTGGCTACAAAGTTCTTCTGAAGAAGCACATACTAGTATATCATCTACATATTGTAATACTGCGACCTGGGAGAATTCAAAACATGCCAAGTTATGAGAAAGCACTTGTCCAAATTGGTGAGGGCTGTCCCTGAATCATTGGGGAAGAACAGTCTATGTCAACTGAGAGGCCTGACCATAAGGATTTTCAAAGGTGAAAAGAAATTTGGAATCTAGATGTAAAGGAATACAAAAGAAAGCATCTTTTAAGTCTAGTACTGAAAACCAACTAGCACCTTCTGGGATCTGAGAGAGAAGAATGTATGGGTTCAGGACAATCCACCATTGGGTGGATTGGCACTACTGCTTCATTTACTAATCTAAGGTCTGGTATAGTCTCCAGTCTCCATTAGGCTTTTGAACTCCCAGGATTGGAGTGTTACATGGGCTACTGCAGTCCTTAAGCAAGCCTTGCCTCATTAGATTGTCAATTATAGGCAATAATCCTTTCTTTACCTCAGGTTTTAGAGAGTATTGTCTCTGGTGAGGAAAAATAGTAGGATCTTTGAGATGAATCTGTGCTGGAGCAGCTTTGATGGCTCTGCCTATCTTACCCACAGTCGCCCATACCTCAGGGTTTATTTGTGTCTCTACAAGTGGAAGACAATGTACTTGTCCTGGATGCATATATATAATGGTATTTAAACCGGATAAAATATCTTACCCAAGAAGGGGAACTGGGCTTTCAGGCATAATCAAGAAGCAATGAGTGAAGAAAAAGCCATTCCAGTTACAGCCTAGGGGTTGGGAGAAATAGCAAATTACTTCTTTACCTGTGATTCCTTTAACTGAAGTATGGAAGCTGGAAAGGAGGCCAGGATTGGACAGAAGGACTGAGAGAGAGGCACCAGTGTCCAGCAGCAGGCTCACTTCTTTTTCCTCTGTGGTCATAACTACCCGGGGCTCCTCTGTGGAGATGACAGTCCAGCCAGAGGGAGAATGTAGCGAGTGCCCCGGGCCCCTTCAGTCCAGCTGGACCAGTTGATGAGAGGGGTCTGAGCCTTGGGACCTTAACCTCAAGGGGCAGTCTCCTTTCTGGTGGTCACCTTTGCAGTTGGGGCACAGTTCAGGGGGCCTCCTGTTGCAGTCCCTCCTGAGGTGGCCTGGTTATTTGCAGAGGTAGCAGGCAAGTTGAGTGGTTGAATTCTTTTTGGAACCCTGAGAGTTAGACCCAGAGTCTATTTCTCTGAGAGCTGCGGCAAATGCTGAAGCCTTCTCTCAATCTCTCTGTCTCCTGTCCTTGGCTCCTTCCTGTTCCTTATTATACAATGTTGAGGAGGCAACTTTTATTAAGGTCTCAAGTGAACTTTCTGGACCAGAAGCCATTTTTTGTAACTTTCTTTTAATATCTGGAGCTGACTGAGTAATAAACTTGTCTTTAAGAACAATTTGTCCCTCTATCAAGTCAGGAGCTAGTGATGTATGTCTTATTAGGGCCTCTCATAAGCGATATAGGAAGACTGAGGGGTGCTCTTTTTCTCCCTGTTGGATAGCCGATAACTTAAAAATAATTGATTGGCTTATTTTTGCTTCTTCTTAAGCCTTCAATAATGCAGTACAATAGGTGTTTTCTACACCAGTCTCCTACCTGATCGTCAGGCCAGTGAGGGTCCTGTGTAGGGACAGCTTGTGCTCCAGTAGGGATTTCTAGCTCTCCTGGCTGTCTTTCAGCTGGTGGTTTATAATGTACTATGTGATATTCATCTCCGGCCTTAATGGCAGCCTGTGTTGCAGCTTCTATCTCACCAGAAGTGTCTGATTCAGAATTAGCATCACATCTTTCCAATCTAATTCAAAAATTTGAGCAAGTTCTCTAAAATTCTCAATGTACCTGTCTGGATCTTCTGAGAACTTTCCTAAGTCCTGCTTAATTTGTTTTAAGTCACTAAGAGAAAAAGGTACATGGACACGACCACGTCCAAAAACACTGTCTACTTCTTGTAAGGGGTATTGTCCTAGAGGAGCTTGAGATAGGGATGGATATAGCCCAGTAGAGGGTTGTATTATGACTGGCTTACTCTCAAACCTTGGAGGATAAGGAGGAGGGGTCTCAGGCTCCACAGGACAAGTAGGAAAAACTTTTGTCTAAGTAGGTAGAGATCCAGTAGAAGTTACTTTAGAAATTTCTACCTCCGTAGGTGGTATCTTAACTAGAGTATCCTTAGAAACTTTGCCCTCAGATAAAAGACGAGGGTGAGAAACCTCATCCATAGGGGTCAGATCTGTCTGGCTTTCTTGAGGCTCACATTTACATTTTGAACACAAATAGGAGTTATTCCTTAATTCAAAGAAGATCTCAACATACGGTATTTCTATTTTCCCTTTTCTTTACAGTATAATCTTAGTTGTGAAATAGTATTATAATTAATGCTTCCCTCTTTCCATCTTGGCTCTAGGGGGTAAGTAGGCCATGCATGGGTGTAGAAAAATATTAAGCTGCTCTTCTTCAGCAAGTGAGAATTAAACATTTTCCAGTATTTAAGAACACATTCCAAGGGAGGAAGGGACTCAGATATGGAATTCCCCATCTGCAACAGAAACATGGCACCTTATGAGTTTCTGTTTTATTTTAATATCCTTGGGACATCTCCCAAGCCTTGTTCCAATCCAGGATAGGTAGCTACTGACTGAAGAGAGACCCAGAAAATAAGTCAGACTGGAATTAGCTACCCTTACCAGCACTTTAACTTATTTTCTCCTGGGAATTCGCTCCCTTATTCCAGTGAGCACTCTTAGGGTACCCAGACTGTATTCCATCCAGTGCCTGACTTGGCAAACCGGACGTATATAAAATGTTTTTTTTTTTAAACCATTGTTAGTGTGCTTTAGACTGTACTGTTTAGTGCCATCACTGACAAACTGGAATAAGATGAAACTAAAAGATTTGACCCACTGCTTGTTGTTTCTTTGAAAGAGAGGGGCTTAGGTTAGTGGACAGAATCAGAACACTTTTGTAGGAGATCACATCTAGAAATAGTTGGTCAGAGACTTCTGCCTTGGGCCCCAGGCAGAAAGAGCTCTGAAGTATTCTATTAGATTTCTAGTCATTTTAGGTAAGGCCCTGATGAGGCCAGGCTGAGGGAGTAGTTCAGTTTGGACCAAAGTTTGCCCTGCATCAACACTAGATGGCAGACTTTGTATCTCCGATGCTCGAGCCTTGACATCTGCTGGTATGCCTCTGTCGGTCTCATCTCAAACCAGCTGATCATTTGAAATTCATAATTTTAGTCATAGTCCTCAAGTCAGTAAAGATACCCTTATCAACTTCCTACGCACGCCTGAAGGAAGAGAAAGGCCATCTAGAGTACTATTTTATTTATCAAGACATATATGCAGGTCAGGCAGACAGTTGTTCTAAGTCTTTAACTTGGCTCCCTGAAAGAAGTCACCTGACTACTATCAAAGAGAAAGTCTAAATAAAGTTTAAGTCACTTAAAAAACATCTAGATATTACCATATAGCATTCATAAGTCCACAGTCAAAGTTTTCAAGCCTATTGTCTATCGGCAAACATTTTTGTCTACATGATAGATGAAACCCATGTCTAGGGGAGACAAGATTTAGGTAGTCTAATTTTGTTAAAGACTTTGTTTCTATATGTCACGTGGGGTTCTATCTTGCTGGTGGAGAAAGGGGTCCAACCACATAACTCAACTCGTAAGGGAGGCTTATGAAAGGGTTTTGCCGGCACCGTTCAGAGTGCTCTGAGGCAAAGCACATCTGGTGATCACTGGCAAGTTCTCCCTTTCACCTCACTGAGGAGTTTTTAGGTATGGACAAGATGTGGAGATTCTCTCTTGATTACCCAGATGGGAGGTCGGGAGCCAGTTTCTTCTGGGGAACCTTTGGAACCCACCAAAGAGTCGCCTTGGCCAGGGTTCCTCAGTTGTTGCCCCAGTTTCCACTAGTTCCACGCAATCAGAGATCTGTCTCCGAAAGGAATCCAATTGCTTATCTGGTCAACATTCCACCCGCGACTGCAAGTGGGATTCACCAGAGGGCAACTGGAGAAACCTGTCCTCTGCTTTAAGAGTGGCAGCCGCCCTAGTGGCATTTACTGGCTGGCAGAGTAACCACTGTTTGATTAAAATTCTATAAGGGAGAGAAAAAGCCTGAAGAGATCTATTTTACAGCATTTTAAGCAACAACTCAGTAGAGACACAACATATACAGTACAAGATTAAAACACAGTTCTAACAAAACACAGTGTACTATAAGAGAAATCAGCAGTTTGCAAATATTTAAAGCATACCACTTAGAATTTAGACCATTTTTGAAGCAAATACTAAAAACAAGGACCAGAATCTGTAAAATAACGTTAAACCCTATGAAGCAAAGTTACAATTTGCAGAGAAAAACCAACCTTGTAGAGTTTCAGAAGGAAAGAAAACTCTTACCTTCGTGCAGTTATCTCGGTGGAACCTCCAATATGACGCAGGAGAGTTAAGGCCTAACTCCCCACCTGAAATGTGAGTTTGTGTTCTCTAAAAATCAAAGAATGAATTTTAGGAACGACGGAGGTTTGAGTAGGAAAATTTTATTGAATGACGGAGGTTTGAGTAAGAAAATTTTATTGAAAGAAAGAGAAAGAGAAAGAGAAGAAAGAGAAAGCTTCTGCCTTAAGAGAGACAGAAGGTGGAACCTGGAAAGTGGGTAACCCATAAGTAAACTTTTGAATATACTGATGCATAAATTAAATTAACCTTCAGTCTAATTAGAAAAAAACATATGCTGAAACTCCCAAAAGCCTAAAATGTCTTATGCCTCACTGAGTCTAAGTATTGCTAACTAGCATCCAGCCAGCCCTACAGTTGGAAATTAGGAAAACAAAAGGGAAAATATACATTGGAAGTATAACGTTTTTCTTGAGGTCATGATAACTGGTATTTTTGTTTACTGGTTCTAGTCTAGTATGGCATTTAATATATGGGCATCCATAAATGTTTAATCGATACCATGATCTTTACTTGAATACATCTTTATGTCGTCAGCAATTTCTGCGTTCTTCATTCATGCAGTCATCCTTTCTGTCACTGTAACTTTGTCAGAGCCCAGATACGTGATTATTAGGAGTCATTTTCATACATGTCTTCACTGAACATTGTCCTTATGGCCATAAGGAGTTGTCATTCCCAAAATACACCCAGGGTGACCCTTCCAGTGTCCACAGTCACATCTAGGTGAAACCAATTTAGTTATTTCAGTAGCACATACCCTAATTCAGCCAGCAGGTAGGAGCCTCACAAGGGCATGAGGCTTTGGGAACATGTAGATGCAATCTGTAACACAAGCGATAATGCTCCCATTATAGGTGCCCATTTAACTGGGTTGAGGATTGAAAACAGGGATGCCAGAAAGGAAAAAAATCTTTTTTTTTTTTTAAATACCAGAGATCAAATTCAGGGCCAGGCAGGCACAGTGCTGCTAAGCTACATCCCTGGCCAAGAAGGTAAAATTGTGAAGAAAAAAGGAGCCATAAAGAAGAGAGGGTGAAAATCTATGTATAATTTCCTCTTAGGTTATTGACTCCTAAACTGTATAAACATAGACATTAAGAATAAAACCCACCTTTAACAAGCTAATTTTTTTTTTTTTGAGACAGGGTCTCACTTTGTAGTTCAGTCTGGCCCTGAGCTCACTATGTAGCCCAGGCAAGCCTCGAACTCAGCAATCCTCCTGTCTCTGCCTCCCGAGTGCTGGGATTACAGGCATGAGCCACCACGCCTGGCATTTAACGAGCTAATTTTTTTTTTTTTTTGAGACAGGGTCTCGCTTTGCAGTCCAGGCTGGCCCTGAGCTCACTATGGTGCCCAGGCAAGCTGCTGCGAACTCAGCAACCTCCTGTCTCTGCCACAGGAGTGCTGAGATTACAGGTGTGAGCCACCACGCCCGGCACTGTGGTATGCGGTGTTGGTTGTTGGTGGGTGTGTCTCCATGCCCAGCATTATATGTGGTTACCGGGGATCGAACTCAGGACCTTGCGCTTGCGAGGCAGGCGCCGGAACCACTGAGCTAACCCTCTGGCCCAACGAGCTAATTTTTAAAAGAAAACCTGATCCATGAAACCACAATGTACAGTTAAAAATATTTTAGTGCTTTGCGAGAAATGAAATATTCAAATCTTCCACAATTTCTTATTGACAGTGTCTGATATCTAATGAGAAATTTTAAACTAAGCAAAAGAAAAAATAATGAAGATCATTAGATTACAGGAATATGTGCATAGATGACTCAGATATTTGTATTTTCAGAAAATAATTTTAAAATGATACAGGTAATAAGTTCAAGAAGATAGTGGAATAAAATCTTATGTCAGAAGACACCTGAGATTTATAAAAGCAACAATAAAAGGCTTCATTTTTTTCAAAGAAAGGCAAGGGGGGAGGAAATAACTAAAAAATAATCGCAAGACAGGTGACTGAAACCTGAGAGTATGAGTAATTACTTCATATTTACCTAGAATAAATATTACAGTTCAAAGACAAAGATCATCACACTAGATAATAGTTATATGTGCTGACAGGATGCACATTTTAAATATATGGAGAAAGAATTGAAAATAAAAGTATATACCATAAACACATACTTCAAAAGAGAGCAGGGTTTTATTAATATAAGAATGATAAAGTTCAATGAAAAATATTTGAAATTATGAGAGATTTTTAATAGTAATTCAGTTCAATAGGAATTCCCCAAATTTGTAATCTTTTAATATCAAACTTTCAAAATATTTAAACCATTTCAAAAGTAAATTAAACAACAGAATCAGGTGCAGACCACAAGAGGCCACAAGAGAATGAAAAGCATTATAGATATGAAAAAATGATGGCCAGTTTAACAATTACATTTATGAACATTGTACTACACAATTGCAGAACAGACTTTATTTTTTAAGTGTACAAGGCATATTTACACAAGGATCAGAAAATCTGAACAAATGTTTTTTTTTTTTTTTTTTTTTTTTTTTTTTTTCTTTTTGAGACAGGGTCTCACTTTGTAGTTCAGGCTGGCCCTGAGCTCACTATGTAGCCCAGGCAAGCCTCGAACTCAGCAATCCTCCTATCTCTACCTCCCGAGTGCTGGGATGACAGGCATGAGCCACCATGCCCGGCAATCTGAACAGATTTTAAAGTACTGAAAAAATTCAGAATGTTTTCCAACCATACTGAAATTAAATAAACATGTAAGACACATTTATAAAATTTTATATTCTTTGTGAATTAACCAGTGTACCCCTACAAATTCCACTTAAGAACTCAATGCATGGGTCCACAAAAAGAATGTGTAAGTACGTTTATAACAGCCTTATTCATCATCCTCTCAAAAGGAGAGAAAGTACAATACCTTTCATTGGATGAATGAATAAAGCATGGTTCACCCCAACCTTCAACTGGTAAGAAATAACTATAGCTTCATGGAAGTACATAGGTGGGTAACATAGATGTATTATTGAATACAAAAAGCTAGACATAAAAGGATACTGTATGATTTCATTTGTATGAAGTTCAAGGTCAGGTAAAATTTATCTCAAAATAGAAAAAAATAGTGAAAGAATTTCTGGACAAGAAGATTATATTGATTGGGGAGGCACAGGGCACAGTATTTGAGATGTAGGTAGAATTTTAACATCATCGTCTAGTTCATGGTTACACAAGTATGAGGGTTTCTGTCTCTATTTCTGTGTATGTGTGTGTGAGTAAATTTACTGGAACACAGCATTTTCCCACAAAGGCTTAATTGTGTCTACCTTATTCATGTATTGAAGTCTTAACACTCAGAACTTTAAAATGTGACTGTGTTTGGAAACATTTAGTAGGTAAAGTGAAATGAGATCATATTAATGACCTCATTTGGTTCACATTCTTATCAGATAGGAATTCTCGATACACAGAAACACCAGGGCCATGCAAGAAGAGTAAAAGCACCGTGAAGACATAGCAAGGAAGTATTCATTTGCGAGCTGATGCTGGGGCCTCAGGAGAAATCCACCTGTACTTTGATCTTGAACATCTAACTTCCAGAACTGAGAAAGTATATTCTATTCTTTAAGCATCCAGTCTGTGATACTTTTAGTATCTCTAGAAATCTCACAGAACATTCCAAATAGAAAATACTCCAATATTTTTTTTTTTTTTTGAGACAGGGTCTCGCTTTGTTGTTTAGGCTGGCTCTGAGCTCACTATGTAGCCTAGGCAAGCTTCGAACTTAGCAATCCTCCTGTCTCTGCCTCCCGAGTGCTGGGATTACAGGCGTGAGCCACCACACCTGGCACTGTGGTATGTGGTATTGATTGTTGGTGGGTGTGTCTCCACGCCCAGCATTGTATGTGGTTTCCGGGGATCCAACTCAGAACCTTGCACTTGCGAGGCAGGCGCTGGAACCACTGAGCTAACCCTCCGGCCCTCCAATATTTTAAGTGTTTAGTATATATAGTTGTTCCTCAAAGAGTTTAGTTCTGGGACCCCCAGTGGATCCCCAAACCCACAGATACTCAAATCCCTTAGAGGACAGTCACAGTATTTTGGACATATTAATCAACCTTCCTCTACAGTTTACCACATTTAGATTACTTGTAATGTTAATATGATATAAATAGCTGTGTTGTTTAGAAAACAAGGAAAATTCTGCTCATGTTCAGTACAGAGACAATTTCAAAAGATAATTTTCTACCCACTGTTACTTGAAACGGCAAATGAGACTTATGAAAAGGTCTGCATATGAAAGCTGTGTTCATTTAACCCATTCAATAATATTGAATTAAATAAATTATCCTTATTTTATAGATAATACTTAGGAAGAGTAAGTTGTCAAAGTCTGTTAAGTTGCAATATGGTAATTTAACTGTATGTTACTTGACTCCAAAGTTCATACGTTTGATTATTAGTTTATTATTTGGTTTCTTTTAGTGAGCAGTTAGCTAACAGAAACCAGTGCTCTGGAGATAATGCCAGGGAAGTTGGATACACATACAGTGTTGTCAAGAACAGGATTTGCTTAAAGTGTGTGGAGGAGTGTAGGTACCTAGAGGGGGCAGTGCTCCGCTTGATATGTCAGTAATAAAGAAGGGGCTTTCACATTTTGAGTGGATACTTTACTCTTTCACTTTCAGTAACGAAAAACATTTGCCTTCACATTTTGGTTTAATTACTTTTCATTGCTGAAACAAAATATCCAAAACCCATAAGTTAAAGGAGGGAAGATTTATTTTAGCTCAGAGTGTGTGAAGGTTTCAGCCCAAAGTCTACTGGCTCCAAGGTGGTGTAGCATGCCAGGGAGGCCTAGCAGAGGAGAGACAGTCCATGGCATGGTAGGCAGGAAGGAAGCAGCAGCCACAGAGAGCTTCCCTTTCTCTTTTATCCCACCCAGGCCCCAAGGATAATGGGTGATGCCACCAACATGTAGGGAGCCTTCCCATTGTCTATACCCAGAACTATGCCAAACGGATCAGTGGGCTAATTTAATTCTATGGTACCCTTAATCTAGCCACACACTGTAGATCTGGTCACCCCTGAGACATTCCACTAATAAGCACATGAGGCTTTGGGGATTATGTTGGTACAAACCACACTATACCTCTATATCCTGAACCCCTGAGAGTTATACCATTTTCACTGTCCTTTATTATAAATTCTATGTACTAGAATAAAAATTGCCTCCAAAATTCCTGTTGTCATTGAATAACCACGTAAGGCACTAATATATTATAAGTTGCCTTCTACTGGATTCAGAGCTGGGTCTTTGTGAGGTGACTGGGAATACACAGATTCTCAGGGTAACGAGAGAGAGATGAAAGGACGCATACATATGCACTCCATCTTCTGCCATATCTTGCCCTGTATGGTTTGGGTCCCTGCCAGCAAGAATGCACCACTAGATGCAGGTCTTGATCCATGCCTTCAGAATCCTAAGCTCAAATAAACCTTGTTCAGTTGAAGTTTTCTCAATCTGTGGGATTGGGATTTAGCAACAGAAAATGGACTGAAAAGACAAAGAATATGTGTTGAATTAAATGCAAAGAACTGATAGGTCTTTAAAAATGAATTTGTTCCATTTTCCATTGAAAGTAGTCTTGTTGCTGTCTCACACATCTCTCCTGATGGAAAATAAGCTATAGGTTCACATCATGCTTTCCAAATTCTACTAGTTTTATTTATCAGTGTTAGTTAAATATGCCAAATCTGCATATTTACTTGGTGCCGTATCACTTCTGAGAAAGCTTTGCTTTCTCTTTCTCACATTCCCCAGCTCCCTTCCCCTCTGTGCAGTTTTCTGCCTGTTTTATGCTTCCATTCCCTCTGGTGTATTCTCTTGGAGATGCTTATCACTGGTTCTGCATCTAGTGACTGACAATAATGCCTTATTCTGTTTCAGTACAGCAGGCAAAGCAGGATGCTACAACTTTAACACTGACTAAAGAGCAGATATGACCTATTCCGATTAACTGGGAGTGTATGCCCCATGAGCGAGTGAGTCTTCAAAATTGCTTTCTTTCTCGCTTCAAGAGAATCAGCAGTCATGCACTAGAACCTTCATTCACTGGTCAAAGCAGTGAATCTTTCTACATGTTGCTAATTTTGAATAATTTTTTCAGAACTTTCAAGACAAACCTTATTTAGTTTTTCCAAGTTCTTTTAAATAAGAGAAAGTATTACTATATTTTCTTAGAGATAAGGGAACTTAGGCCATAAATAGCTGTCTTTCTTACAGTAAATGTGAAAAATTGTGAACTAGAATTGAACTAGGAACTAGAACTGAAGGGTATTACTCCATTAGGCCAATTTCAGATTATCTATCTACCCCAACATATATACATGCATACAGGTAATTAATGCAATCATTAATAGAGATAATTTAGAATATTTATCTCTAATAATATCAAAGCCTATCCATTGTTAGGCTAATGCATACATTCCATACCAATAGACATTATGCTTGCAGAGCACATATTTTTGGGTGAATAAATTGTCTTAGGAGTCTCCGGTGGTAGATGTTGTATTTGAAAAAATTGAAGCATCACACTGTCACTGTCACTGTCATTGTGTCCCATTTGTAGTTTGAAGTTTAGACACTTACTGATACAATTTGAATGCTCTTTTTTTTTTTTTTTTTTTTTTTGCTTTTTGGAGACAGGGTCTCGCTTCGTAGTTCAGGCTGGCCCTGAGCTCACTATGGTGCCCAGGCAAGCCGCCGCGAACTCAGCAATCCTCCCATCTCTGCCTCCCGAGTGCTGGGATTACAGGCGTGAGCCACCACGCCCAGCATTATATGTGGTAACCGGGGATCGAACTCAGGTCCTTACACTTGCGAGGCAGGCGCCGGAACCACTGAGCTAACCCTCCGGCCCACCATTTGAATGCTCTTTTACACTAACTTGTGTTTGTTAATGCAAAGTTAATTGTGTCTAAACACACATTAAAAAGTTTCAGAAGGACTTGAGTGCTGATTAGTCTCACAATTCTCAAGAACCCGTTTTTGCTTACAATTTCTATAACTAAAAATATTGGGATAAGAAATGCTGTGAAATTTACCAGGACCAGCAAATAGCTCTTCATCCAAAATCCAGCCCAGTTTGGGTCTGGATTGTACACGATATGCATATTGCTTAGCAAAGATCTTAGGAGAATGAACACTGTGACCATTCGAGGACCCCTCTATATGTACCCATCTATGAAAATACTTTATCAATAATGCCCCTGATAAGTTCACTAAGTTGGCACATGGGCTTTATAATAATGGTTTCCTCCAGTGAATAGGTTTTGTCCTCTCCTGTTAGTGCCTTAAGATAACAGCAAAATATGCAAAGCCCTCAACTGCTTCTAATCTCTCAGTTTCCAGAACTTAACAATAAAGGGTTTATAGGAAACCCACTGCCTTGATGAAAATAAAGCTCATTCACACTGCTCAGTACTAAACTAATAAGTACTTAATCTTTCTAACATAGAAAGTCAGTAGTATTATGAGCAAAAATGTGCTTCTGAAGCCTGTCAGATATTCTGTCTAAAATTGTGTAGACTGTGAAATTTCTGCATTGCCGAAATTCAGTCAAAACTATACACTTCTCTAAAAAGATTTTTTAATTGAATTCTTCATTGGTACATTTTATATACAGCTCACAATCACATTCAACACTGGGGAATTTGTACCAGTATATGACAGAAGGTAATTTTCATTTTTACCCATATCCCTACCCAACCACAACCCCCCGCCCATTATATACATGCTATTTCTTTTTCTTTCCAAATCATATTTATTCTTTCCCCTCATTATGTTCCCACACCAAATTCCCATTGGATATTTCCTATTTTACAAAATCTACCATACATTCTAGAACTCATTTACATATACAGGTTCTCATACCAGAGAAAAGATATGGTATTTACATATCTGGGATCTATTTATTTCACTTATTAGTGTGTCCTCAAGGTGTATCCATTTGCAGATAAATGAATGAAACCTGTCATTCTTTATGGCAGAGTAATACTCCATTTTATGTTTTTAAAAATCCACAAATTCTTTATCCAGTCTCCAGTTGATGGGAAACTGGGTTGTTTCCAAGATTGAGCTATCATGAACTGAGCTGCCATGAACTCTTCTTTAAAAGTTTTGTAGAAGTGTCAGGTGTGGTGGCTCATGCCTGTAATCCCAGCACTCAGGAGGCAGAGACAGGAGGATTGCTGAGTTCAAAGCTTGCCTGGACTACATAGTGAACTCAGAGCCAGCCTGAACTACAAAGCGAGACCCTGTCTCAAAAAAAAAAAAAAAAAAAAAAGAAAAGAAAAAGTTCTGTAGAATTCTGCAGTGAAGCCATCAGGACCAGGGCTTTTCTTTGTTGCTAGGTTTTTTAAA
Source organism: Thryonomys swinderianus (assembly GCA_004025085.1). NCBI lineage: Eukaryota > Metazoa > Chordata > Mammalia > Rodentia > Thryonomyidae > Thryonomys > Thryonomys swinderianus. The sequence goes on from PVIC010002487.1 coordinate 23,764, forward strand.
ATTACATTTTCAATTTCTCAGATTGATATCAGGTTGTTTAACATTTTTATATCATCTTCTTTTAGCTTTGATAGTTCATATGTCTAGGAATCTATCCATTTCTTCTAGATTTTTCCTCATTTTTGAGTACAAATTTCAAAATATGTGTTTATTATCCTTTGGACTTCCAATGGATCTGTGGTAGTTTCCCCATTTTCATTCCTAATAACATGAACTTGAGCCTTTTCCTTCCTTTGTTTGATAAGGTTGGCTAAGGGTCTGTTGATTTTATTTATCCTTTCAAAGAACCAACTCTTTGATTCATTGATTCTTTGTATTGTTCTCTTTGTCTCCATTGCATTAATTTCTGCTCTGATCCTTATAATTTCCTCCCTAGTATGAGCTTTGGGTTTGTCTTGCTCCTCTTTTTCTAATATTTTGAGGTTCAGCATTAGATTGTTTATTTGAGTTTGCTCTATTTTCCAGGTATATGCATTCACTGCTATGAATTTCCCTCATAGAACTGCTCTCATTGTGTCCCATAAATTCCTGTATGTTGTACTGGGGTTATCATTTAATTGTAGATTTCTTTGTAGATTTACATTTGTAAATTTGTAGATTTAAATTGTAGATTTAATTGTAATTTCTTCTTTAATTTCCTTTTTGTCCCATTGGTTGGTCAGCAGTGTTGTTCAATTTCCATGTGTTTGTGAGGATCTTGGAATTTCTTTTGCTATTCAGCTCCAGTTTCAAGGCATTGTGGTCTGATAGTATGCAGGGGATAACTTTAATTCCTCTGCATTTCCTTAAGCACGTTCTGTGGACTAGGATGTAATCTATTTTGGAGAATGATCCACGAGCAGCTGAGAAGAATGTATATTCTGACTTTGTAGGGTGAAATACTCTGTAGTCATCTATTAAGTCCATTTGTTCAAAAGTTTGATTTAGCTCAAGTATTTCCTTATTGATTCTTGGTTCAGTTGATCTGTATGTTTGTGACAGTGGAGTATTAAAGTCCCCTACTACTGTTGCATTTGTGGTTATTTGGCTTTTCATGTCCATTATTATTTGTTTTATATAGTTGGGTGCATTCAAGTTTGGTGCATAAAAATTTATGATTGCTATTTCTTTCTCCTGGATTGTGCCCTGTAGAATGTAGTGGGACCTTTTATGTCTCTCTTAATCAGTTTGGTTTTCAAATCTATTTTATCTGCAAACAAGATAGCCATTCCTGCTTTTTTGCAGTCTATTGTGGTGTGGTTGATTGTTTTCCAACCTTTTATTTTCAGTCTATGGGTTTCCTTCTGAATTAGGTGTGTTTCCTGTATGCAGCAGATTGTAGGGTCTTGCTTCTTGATCCAATCTGCTAGTCTGTGTCTTTTAATTGACCCATTTAGTCCATTGACATTAATGGTTATGACTGATATGGACATATTCAGAGCTGCCATGTTTCCCTGTTCTTGGTTCTTTTCTTCCTTGCTTTTCCCCTTTTCTATTTAGTTTCTTGTTTGCCCCAGTGAGTTCACTCTCCTGGGTCTCGTGGGTATGGAATTTTCTGTGTTTTTTTTTCCAAGATATTCTTTACAATGTTTTGGAGTGCAGTTTTCATATTTGTGAAGTTTTTCAGGTGTTCATTATCATGGAAGTATCTTATTTCCCCATCTCTTCTGAAAGACAGTTTTGCAGGATACAACAGTCTAGGTTGGAGGTTGTTTTCCTGCGATGCTTGAAACACTTCCCTCCAGGCTCTCCTTGGGTTGGGTGTGGTTGAACAGTCCACTGTGATCCTAATGGGCTTCCCTTTGTAGGTGATTTTCTTCCTTTCTCTCACCGCTTTTCAGTATTTCATTCTTTTGTTGTGTATCTGGAACCTTGATAATTATATGTCTAGGTGTAGATATTTTTATGTCACAGCCTTTTGGAGTCCTATAGGACTCATTTATCTGTATGTCCAATTCTTTTCCTCTAAAGTTTTCTGCCATTATCTCTGACAGCAGTGTTTTGTCTTTTGTGCTGTCTCCTGCTTCCTCAGTGACATTAATCAGTCTTATGTTATTCTTCTTTGAATCATCTCGAAGCTGTTGGATTGATTTCTCAGGGTCCCTTGCCCTTTTCCGTAGATTATATCTTTCCTGTTCATTGGCTGCTATGCTGTCCTCTAGGTCTGAAATTCGGTTCTCTGCTTCATTCATTCTACTTCAAAAACTTTTGTTCCCCTTCTTCATCACCTGGAGCTCTGCTTGAAGCTGTTTAAAAGGTTCCATTGCTTTTGCTATCTTGGGTTCTATCATCTCGCTGATCTCTTCTTTAATGAAGTCCTTCACTGTGGACAGTATCTCTGTTTTGATCTCAGAGATGAGTTCTGATTTCCATTTTATTAGATCTGCTTTTGTTAGCATTCCAGAGAGTCCTGATGTTTGAGTTTCAGTTTACTCTATTTCTCTTTTCCCTGAATTTCCTTTGGTGGTGATCTTTGTGTCTGGCTTTTTGAATAATTTTTCATTTCTGCTCCTTTGTTGTTACTAATGTTATTTGTTTAATGCCTTGTCCTTGTGTGGGCAATATTTGTTGCAAGGCTCTTTCTTTCTATTATTCATGAGCTTTTGGAAGTGGAACCTTCCTGGGTTGTCCTCCTTGAATTTATAATGACCCTTGAGAATTCTCATTTCTAGCACATCATGGGAGGTATTAGAACAGAACAATCACATCATCTTTGTTACTATAATAAAATCAGTGCCAACAACAGTGTTAAACACAGTAAATGAAATGAAAAGTTTTGATAATTTCTATTCTGAAGACTTTGAACCCATGAATTACCTCTATCTCCGTATGCCAAAATTTAGAATTCATCAGCAATGTGTATACAACATGCAGGTCTTAAAGGTACCTGCAGTACCCTTTGGGAATAAAAGGCCACTGGGGAGTCAGGGAGGTGGGAAGACAGAAGGAGAATGAAAGCTTAGAAATAGGGTTGGAAGATTTATAAAGATCACATAGATCACGAGAACCTTATATATTCCAGAGGGTGACAGAGGCTAAAGGGACATATATAAGACAGTACCAAGAGCTGCAAGACTACTGGAGACTTTGCATACTTTCTTGTAATAATAAAGAAGAAGAATTAGGGCACACTGAGAGCCTTTTACTTGTAGGTATTGATTCTGACTGGAAGACAGGAGAGGGTTTGGGAACAAGAGGTGAACAGAGGGACCTAGGAGTAGAAGGCAAAACAGAAACTAGTTTCCCTCTTCTATAAAGATGTAAGCAATTAATAGGACAGAAACCCAGAAAGTTGGACAGATTCAGTACCAGCAAAGTAGGAAAAAAAAAAGTTATGTCAGAGTGAATAAATAAAGAGTAACAGCAGCATCAAAATCAGCAACGACAATATACCAAGCTAAGCACATTAGTCAAAAGGAGATATCTCTCAGCCTTTATCTTGCCTGGTCTGTCTCAGCGCAGCTCTGGTGTGGAACGGGAGCTGGCCGGAAGGCCACCGCCCTGGGCACAGGTAATGGCATGGGCCTCTTGTGGTCTAGGTTCCTGGCAAGCGATCTCCCCTGCACACACTTGCCTGATCTGTCTCAGTGCAGCTCTAAAAAGATTTTTAAATTGTCTTCCTGAATTATTATTAACAAGGGTACCAAAAATCGGAGTTAGTTGTCATGTCTTCCCATGTCAGTGGGCTAGCCCAACCAGTCTTATAGCTTGAGGGAAATACTTGTTTAAAAACTTAAATAAACGTGGAGATTGATTATTTTCAAATCATCTTCGAGATTATTTTATATAGAATTTTTTCCCAGGTCTGTATTTCAAAAAGATCTATTGAAAATTGTTAATCAAAATTTCATCTGGTTCCTGACCATCAGAAATACATCCTTTATTTTATTTAGACATGGTATTTTTCTTTGTTCTTTATCCTATTTTAATTGAATTGTGCTTATGTTGAGATTTTTGAATTCTTGTGTATTCTCAGTATCAACCCTTTGGCTGGATAAGTAGTTTGCAAGTATTTTTTCCCATTCTATAGATTCTATTAATTATTATTTCCTTTGCTATGGAGAATCTTCTTAGCTTGATATATTTGCATTCATCTATTTTAGTGTTTGTTTTCTGTCACTTTGAAGTCCTTATTAAAAAATTCATTGCTTCTATCAATGTCTTGAATTGTTTCCCCTATGTTGAGCTTAAAATTTATGCTTTTGATCCATTCTGAGTTTTAGTAGAGATTTAGTCCATTCTCCTGCCTATGCATACCCAGTTTTCGTAACATCATTAATTGGAATGGTTGTCTCTTTTTATTATGTTTACTCTGAGCACCTGTCAGAAATCAGGTCACCGTAGGGACATGGATTAACTGGGTGTCTGTCCCATTGGTCTGTGTGTGCCTGTATGCAGTTGCTCCTCCTTTAGTCCCCAGGAATCAAGGAGAATGACACCAGATCTTTCTGCGCCTGCAGCCCTAGCCCAAGCCCAGTGCCTGTGATCTGTGAAGAAGCTATTCCTTTGTTCTCCAGAAAACATGCAAGCAACTTTGAACTATAGGCTTTGCCCACACTCCTGGTGAGGCAGGGTGTCCTCGAGACTTTTTCTAGGTCCTGTGGGTGGAGCACAGGTGACACTGGGGCTTATAGATTTGTATTTGTGGTCCCACAGCTGCAGGCAATTGGTAGAAATATCTCATGGTCGGGGGGAGGGGGGCGGAACTGAGATGGAGGAAAATCTTTAACAATGGTAGTTACAGTGTTGGTGGTGAAGAACACAGGTGGGCCAGGCTTGAGCGAGGCCAAGGCATTTTGACAAGGCTGAACTCCCAAGGCCATGGGTTCGGAAGGCGATCTTCCCTGCTTTCTCTCAAGTTAGTGCAGATGTCAAAGGGGGTCGCCACCACCGGTAGCTGTGATCTTGAAGCTGTAAGAAATATCTAGGATCTTTGAGAGCTGTTGATGGACAGGGGGAGCCTGGACTTTGAACAACACCTACACCCCCACGGTTGTGAGCCAGGGAGGAGCCTTCCACTAGCACCTGCCAGGCGAGCACAGGCAGATCACCTGCCTCTGACGGTGACAGCAGCTGGTTCTGAAGCTGCAGGACTCTTAAGGAGCCACCCTGCGGCCCCTGAGTCCAGATGCCAAGAGAGTGTGTAACAGTGGCCGTTGTGGCAATTTTGAGTTGTAGGGTTCAGGGAGCTCTGAAATGCTGCCTTCGTTGGGGCACGGCAGCCAGTCTTGGTAGAGCTGGTTCTCCAAGTGGCATTTAAAGCTCCTACATATTAGAAAATTCTAAATGTAGTGCTGCTTTCTGATCTGGGTTGCTGACGCTTTCTGGCTTGTTTCCCTGGGCAATGTTGTTCCTCTCTCCTCAGTCAGGAAGTCTGGTTGAAGCTGCTAATTATTTTGTTCTTTTCTTTAGGTTACTATTCTATTTGTGCTCTTCTCTTTAAGAAAATGTTCATTAAAAAATGTAGAGCACTACTGATGAAGCCAATTAGTGTCTTTAAAAATTACCTGTGAACTTTGGAAGATCTTAGGAAACATTTTATCTCTACATGAAGCAATTTCTGCACCCAATGAGTTAAACCTGTGGAAACTGGGCTTTCACTTAGCTAAGGAACACACAATTAACCTGAGCATTAAACTCTTAAATCTACTCTGTAATTTGTCACTTTTTTCTTTAAACACACACCATTCATAGGGAAAATGAATTTGAATCTCTTCACTGAATGACATGAATCATTTTAATCAACCATGGAGGGTTTGATTGCTTCAGACTTTTCCAGGTGGAATGGTAGTGCGTGATCTTTAAAGAGTGCTCTCACTGCCATCTTCAAGTGAATTTAATTTAAAGGGTTAATATCACAAAGGTTTGGCAAGTCGTGCACTGAAGTGGCTATGGTCCTTTCAGAGGAGAACAAGAACCCTGATCTTCTCACAGCACTGAAGTGATGATAAGAGGAATAAGTGTCCGCACATGTCATTAATGTGAAAAATAGAGTGTGTTGAAGCTGAATTTGCAGTGTCCTTACAAATTTGTAACCTTTAGCGACTAATAGCACAGCTGGCCAAAAGTAACTCCATGCGCACGCAGTGATGCCTTACAAGTGAAACAGATATTTTGCTTTTTATTTAAGGTGTGAAAATATTTACTTTTCCACATCTCTATTTATTAGCTTTTCACTGAGTCAAGCAATTAGATCACTTTTTATTTACTGAGAAAGGGTAGGCTGTAATGTAAGCCTTTTAATTCCTTCTTTATAATAAAGAGTAAATTAATTTAAAGAAATAGGTATTCATACATATCAGAAGTCTAGCTAAAAGACCCATGATACTAACCCACTTTGGAATGCAGATTGCTTAGTTCACATGTATTCTAATTTGCTGATCAAAGCTTATCATTCAACTCCTACATGTGGTTCTGTTTTCCTTATACAATGATGCTGACCAATTACTATAACATTCTTGAAAAAACTTGATATAAATGAACATACATTTATTTCTTTGGGTCACACCTTATATGCAGTGATGCTAAGAGGTGAAAATCACTTATTCTAAATATATTTTCTTACCAATGAAAGGATTGGTTAAATCTCACCTGGTGTTAGGACCAATTTTCATATCTAATGTGTGAGATGGGACTCATTGATAAATTATAAATCTAGCTCTTCTCAATTGTTGAGCAACCCAGGGAAACTTATTTAAGCTCCCTGGCTTATAAATTTTCTGTTTCCAAAGAGAAGATATCAAATGTAATAAATGTACTTCACAAGAGTTTTGGGATATACAAGATTTAAAACAAAATACACACTTTCCCAACTCCAAAGAGCTGCATGAATGTTTAATTATGCTAGCACTGATTAAAATGTCCAATAGAGATACATTAGTCTTGCTCTAGACACTTTATTGTCCTTTATTTTGCAAGAAATTCCAGATAAAGACACTGCGCATTGCTCTTGATTAAACATTTATATATACAAATGCCTTGGCACTGCAGCTTTTGATGCATGTCCAAATAGCCTAGGGCCTAGGCACTTGTAGTTAAGTTTAATTCTTTGCAAAATACCTTTCATTTTACATTGGAATGGTTTTTTAGGGACAGTGATTCCTTTTCAGAACAACTTTAGGACAGTCATTGATGTTTTAGGTAAGCGGCTGCCATCTGTGTTATTTTATGCCTATCATATTTTTTCATAAACAAGCCAATGACAGAAGCATGAATGGTTTACCAAGACAGAAGGCCCCTTAGGGAAAGGAGAATTTTACTGGAGCTGGACATTCTGTCTTGGCCAAGAGAAGAGAAGGTCTCTGTTATAGAGAATATGGATGGGGTCAACCAGTATTTGCAGCTTGAGGCTTGGACAGAACTATTTGGCAGGCAGTATTTTTGGAGAAGTAAAATGGATCAGGCCGATCCATAACTTCTTCCCAGAGAAGAACTTTTCCTAATGGCTCTATAATTTCTCATAAGGTAAGAAAGCCAGAAAAGTCTGTTTGAAATGAAATGTTTATTTCAATAGCCAATTTTCTGAATGCTTTGGACCTGATAACTGCTAACATGGTAAACTGATGTTTGTTCTCGAACTATCATTTTTGATTTTTAATTTTCTTGTTCTTTGTCATTTGCCTTTTTTTTTTTTTTTTTTTTGCTTTTGAGACAGGGTCTCACTTTGTAGTTCAGGCTGGCCCTGAGCTCACTATGGTGCCCAGGAAAGCCGCCGCGAACTCGGCAATCCTCCTGTCTCTGCCTCCTGAGTGTGTCATTTGCCTTTTGATCCCACCAACTTTTCCATGTCTCCTAGGCTCGGCCAAGCTCCCATCTGAGGAAAATAGTGGAGAGAATGTACAGTCACTGCTCTTTTTCTATCACTCTTCTTCATTCATGGGCTTTTACATCCTCAAGTTTGGGATGAGGCAAAGTGAGTTTAAGAAGAGATTAACTCCATAGACGCTACTGTAATGTGTCCTTGATTTTGTATTTTATCTGTGAGTTTCCAAATAGGCTTTCAGTGATGTCAAATACACATACTTTTCTACTATAATAGTAGCGGAAAAGGCAGTCTGCAGCCAACTCCCTTGTGCCTGGTGCATGTATATAAACCTTGGAGCCGGTTAGGTTAAGGCTCCTGGCGAGTAGCCTGAGTTGTCAGCGCGGTTGAGGACTCAGCTGCACCGACAGGGCCCTTTTGTTCCTGGGGAATGTGATGTGTTCATCCTCTATCTCTGTCAGCTAAAGTAGTGCTGACTCTGCTCTACCGTTTGTTATTCTGCTCATAAACAGATGTAAGATAAGTCCACTGTGTATGTATAAAATGGGGCGAGAGCCAGTTTCCTGGTGTCTGCAGTCAGCTTTCTTTTGGAGTGATCATTACTTGGACTCAGGAGACAGACTCAACCCACGCATTCCTCGTCCATCCCTCGTATCTCAGGTCCACCTTTAAGCCATTTTATCTCTCAGAGCCTTGTGTGAGTCCTACAGACATTCACTAGAGGCCCTTTTCAGAATGGGAAGCACTTACGTATCAACTGTTCTTCCCTGCACTGGGATTTTAGCCTCATTCCAGGAATAAAGGAAAAGTACTTTTCAATATCTTGCCACGTTTTGAATGAGAGACCTAAAGGGACCCGCTACTTACGTGATCTTTCTCTACAGTTAAAGGACATATTATTGTTTGTACTTGCACTAAGCTTTTAAGTTTGACAGCAGCTCATGAGGAACTAGACTGCCCTTGGCCCAGCCCACCAGCCCACCTCTAGTCTGCACTTTGCCCACCCTGGGCTCTGAATGGCAAAACGGGAAAAGTGAGGGTGTAGCGTGGACTCAGGCAGCATGTGCAGGACACTGTGGACTTGTCTGGTAGGATGTGTAGCTTTTTGCTTTTGGAGATTTATGCTGTCCTCAGTTCAACCAGAAAATTTTTGTTCACTGTTGTCTTAAGGCTACCATGACAACCTGTTGGTACGTGAACTAATAGTACAGATCAGCCGTGCGCCTCCCTGCTGTCATTTCTAGAAGATTAAAAAGTGTTTCAAGTTACCTGGGTGGGGTATATGCAATGGGGGCGAACCTGTGGCACACATGCCACAGCTACCTGCCACCAGTGAAACTCTGAAAGGTTCACCATCATGGATATATAGCAATGATAGCTGTCATTTATGAGCATTTGTGCAATATAGGCACAAATGCTCCAACAGTACTCCAACTGTACTGAATTCTCTCCTTAACTTTACTGTAGATAAGATTTGCTACCCCTATTGTACCAAAGAGGAAACTGAAGCACAGCAGGGACAGGTCATGTCCCTAAGGTCACACAGGTGGAAATGGCAGAGGTGGGAACTACTCACAGGTAGTTTGGCTGCAGACTGCCTTTTTTACTGCTATTATAGTGCTGAACAGTCATCTGTTAACTGGTTATGTGTTATAACATCCTTATGAAAGAAACACATTCTTTTAATCTCAGGTTACTGTAACATAGGCTTGAAATTTAGCGAAGTAAGTTCTTAATCTCCTAGCTTTATCTTTGTGAATCTGACTTTTAGGGTTATTAATTTTTGTTCACCTATCCAGTGAGTAAGAACTAAACCTTCTAGAGCAGTGGCGGTGAACCTATGGCACGTGTGCCATGGTGGGCTGTCTGTTATCATTGAAAGCTCTAAAAGGTTTGCCATCACTGTCCTAGTGTAATCAGATGAATGTGCTGTTTTATACATCTTCTAGTCCATGAATAAAGGAAGCAAGATTGAACCACAGAGAGTTCTTTCCACTCAGGTAGCCATTGGCTGGGCTAGGACCAGAACGCAGGGTTGTTTCTATCACTGGCTGCCCAACGCTTGAGTGCACTTAACTGGGAACTTTTTATTGTGTATTTGTGCTTGGCCTCCCAATAGGGGAGGGTGAGATACAGGAAGAAAGGAATCTTAAAAAAGGGAATTAAGACCTGTTAAATACCTGTACTGACTCCACAGAAGGAATATAAACAGTATGTCCCACCAACATGTACTCAAATAAATACAAGTGTTACAGTGGCATCTTGTAAGAAATAAACATGCCATCCTCTGCCCCACATGTAGGGTAAAACAGCAAATGTTTGACAGAGGTGATACTGAAGCTTAATTTTAAAGACTAAAAAAAAAAATTACCAGGGGAAAAGGGGATGAAAAAAGAAAAATTAATATTACTAGGATAGGACTTGAGATGTCCTGATTAATTTCACAATACTGTGTTTTTCATAAGAACAGACACTACCATTGATGAAGAGTTCTCAGTTATCTAGTATATCCCTGGATGATCTTTAGCCTTTTCTTCAAATGGTATTTTCCTCACCTTTAATATGATTTTGACTTCCAGCTCTATGTCATGAGAGTAATATGTGAGACTATCTTAGTTACATGGTTTTGGTTTTAATAAGTTATTTACGATGGGTACTTTGGAGATAAAGAAAAATTACAACATAGAAATGCTCTGAAACATATTTTTTGTTCATTTGAAAAATAAGGTACCAACTCTGCATTTTGTTAACATTCATTTTATAAAATACCTTAAAAGAACAGAAAGATACTTGAGGTTACATAATAACCAGACTTGCAAAAGAATGGATAAAATATAAATTAACTGAATACATAATAATTTTGCCACCGTAGACACATTTTAAAAAGGCATTAAAAACAATATAATAGTAACTGGAAAGGAAACTCTTCACTCTATTGCTGTCCTTTTCTGGAAACTCTTCCTAGAAGCACAAAAATTCCAGGTTAACAGGTAGTATCTGCATTATTTAAAATATACTGTAATTTGCTTCCAAATCTGTCATTTTAAGAGGCATTTGTCAGCCAGATTAGGTAATTCAGTGCAAATTAAACCTTCAAATTGAAAATCTGAGAAGTAATGTACAAGAAATGCTTCTGGAACTGAAAAATTAAGAAAATTCACATTATGAAGAAACTTTTGGGAAGTGTTCGTGGTGTGTGCGATCCTGAGATAGCAGATGGGCCCTCTGAGGTTGCAATTAGGGCTTTTGCTCTGAGTCTGTTTGCAGTGTGGGCAAGGGAAGATGCACAGGAAGAGCTAGTGCAGACCCGCGGGGGTTCAAGTTAAGCATAAAATGCTTTGATTCTGTTCTACAGAATTCGGCCATAGGATGTCAGGTATCAGAGAGAAAAACAAGGGACTGTAGAGATGAATTTATTGAAACAGTGATGAAGATAAGTCATTTTTACCCCCGGAATATATTTGGGGATGAGGGTTGATACTGACCATGATTTGTCTTTAAATCTTATAGTTATTTAATAATGGCTTTAAAATGTCTGATATGAGCAAATTTTGAGAAATGGGAGGAATGTCTCACTTTTGGGATCACAGTGAAACCAAGTCTGGATCATCTCCAAGCAGAAATAGGTAGTTACTTTTATACAGAAAAAATAGTTTTGTTTAAATATCTCATTGAAAATACTCTGAGAGATGGAATAGGCAACAAATGGGTAGCTGTGAGTTTTTGTGGCAGTGTTTGAGAGTAAGCTTCCCCCTTTCTGTTCTGTCCTGTCCGACTCTGTGATTCGCTCCTGTTCAGGACAAAGGCAATGAGTGCTACTGAGGACAAGGTGTACTACGGGTGGGGGAGGGGCCAGAAAATTTCCAGTCCAAATTTACAACATAGTTAAGACTTTGTTTTTTAAGTCTCACTGAAAATTTTAACACGTGATTTGGAAACTGAAAGAGAACCTACTGTTTCCTGATTTTCATTGTTTTAAAATACCATTCCCTAAGGAGTTAAGAATGTTAGGGCATGGACCAGAGATTTAACTCAGTGGTTCCGGCGCCTGCCTCGCAAGTGCAGGCTCCTCAGTTCGACCCCTGATCCCCGTAACCACATACAATGCTGGGCGTGGAGACTCATGCCCACCAGCAATCAATACCACATACCACAGTGCTGGGTGTGGTGGCTCACGCCTGTGATCCCAGCACTCCGGAGGCAGAGACAGGAGGATTGCTGAGTTCGAGGCTTGCCTGGGCTACATAGTGAGCTCAGGGCCAGTCTGAACTACAAAGCGAGACCCTGTCTCAAAAAAAAAAAAAATGTTAGGACAATGTTATCACAACCAAGTGGCAACTTTTGACTTTTAGACTTTATCTGTCAACGCCATGTCATAATAAAGCCCACGGAACATCAAAAACTAATTAAAACAAATGAAAAATCATGATTATATAACTTGGAGTCAGAAAGGAGTAAGAAATTAGCCAATGCAATTTTTCAAAGTAAAAAACTACTTATACCTACTCATAGGAAGAATATATAAGGCAAATTAAAAGTTCCCTTGTAGGGATATAACCAGATCAGAATCACCACAGAAATTCATTTAAGCACAAAAACTATCCAAGCCTGGACACACCCTCTTGTCTTCACACCCCATGAGAGCCGGACCATAGGAACAGGCACGTGTCACTTTGCAAAGAAACGCTTCTGTTCCCGCCTGGGTCGGTGTGGACCTTGCATACTAAATTCACCAGATCTAACAGATGTTATGTCCTGTCTTCTTGAGTCCTGACTGAAACGAACACATTTTTTTTTAAACATCACACTGGGTGTGAAAAAAGGAGTGGTTAGAACACGCATACCCCACAATTAATCCACATTTAGAAAACTGCCCATGGGTTCAAGCATTTTACAGAGTTTCATCTTATTTCTCCACTAACTTTTCATTAGGAATGGAAATAAAGGTAAACTGCTAGAAAATTCTAAAGCTCTGGTGCCAACCTCCTAGGTTTGTCCACCAGACTTTTGCCATCAAAATGAATCTTAATAAATAACAAAACATTATGCTGGAATCAGCTTGTGAGTTTGTGCTTAAAAAACACAGTGCCTAACACTGTCAAGTACACTGTGGATGCTCAATAAATATTTGTAGGTTTATTCAAAGTAACAAGTTTCTGAACCGCAATTTTATTAAAAAAAAAAGCAAAACTAGACTGAATCTACAAATCAAACATGAACTCTAATTTGACTGGAGAGAAAATTAGTAATAACTTTGAAAAAAAAAAAACTTCCATAGTAGCATCAGCACTTAACAGTGCATTAAAGACTTAATGTTTCCATTGCAACAGAGTGGTCCCACAGCTGTTACAATCACTCAGACAGGAAAAGAGCTCCACTCCACTTCGGAGAAGGTACAGTATTCTGTGATTTAGCTGAAGTTTATTACTCTGTTAGGGAGGTGGCCCTCTTATCCAGCATGACCCGGAGTAATGCAGATACAAACACCTGAGGACCTCATTAGGTTATTTCAGTCTGGCACCGTCTCGTGCACGTGTATCTCTTGTGCAGTATTCTGCAGTAGTTGCAGCCTAATATTTTAGATTTTTACAATGCCATGGCGCCCCTGGGATGACAGAGATGGAGAATATGGAAAATGAAAAGTTGTAAGACTTAAACTAACAAGGCAAGCTCCTGTATATTGGTAAAAACCCCTTATAAAAGGCAGTTTATTAACAAATAAAAATGCTTTATACATTCAGGTTTTTTCCCATCTCTCAAAAGTGATGGTTTCCAAAGAAAAGACTCAGTAGTGAAGACCACACAAATAGTTTTTTGCATTAGTTTGATATGATGAAAATCAGAACCGTTAAAGCGTTTTGTAAATGGTAGAAATGGGATTGGACCTGGGGTTGGGGAAGGACACAAATGGTGGAGATCCATATGAAGAGGTGACTTTGCTGCTGCCGTGGACAGCAAAAGAGGTTACGGTAATGAGAAATGTTACATCAAGACCGACCACTCTACAAAGGGTCTGTCACGAACACAGTACAGGTATCAAAAACAAAAACAAACTGCAACTTGGCCAACTTGTAAACAAGGAAAAGCATTTCACAGATTCAATGTTCAAGGGAAGTAAACGTCTTTAAATTATTTTTGTCAGTTCAACCCTGATTTAAAAGTATGGCTAGCAACACAAGGGGGCGCAGCGTCGACATCCTGAGCACACAGCAATCTGAGGAGCAGCGCTCCAGTCTTACTTCTCAATTTGCCCTGTAAGGAGGAGGCTTCTCTCTTGAACCCCATCTCCATCTTCTCTTTCCATGCTCCCGGAGTATCTGTCAACTGTTCTACATTTTGGCATTTATGCTTCTGGTTCTGGCTGCTATAGATTCAGACGTGGGGAGACTGGAGGAGGGAAGGCAAATTCTCGAAGGATGCTACGGGCCACTTCCACGTTATTCTGGGCTATCTCTAAGGCTCTCTTCACCTCTTCAAAGGCATAGCCCTCTCCCATAAGTTTTGCAATCTTGGCATCGACATTTTCCAATGCTGCCTCGGGCCCGTGGGGCTTTCTGTGGTGAATTTCTGGTGCAGTCCTGCGGGGTTTCGGTTTGGGCGGCCTGGCTGGTGCTTGTGAACCATCTGTGTAGATTTCACAAGAAAGATACCATTGAGACAGATAAAAATTCAGACACAAAAAGAAAATAATTTTATGGTGTTACCTTATGCTAAATACTATTTTTCATTGTTTTAAAAGTCTTCTGCATTTCCATTCTATGGAGGAACATAAAATGTTTTAGGGGGCCAAATGAGAAATTAACAGATTTAATTATTGACTCCACATTTAGTTCCTTAAGAAATATTCACAGCAGAACATCCTCAAAATGTCTTATGTTGTATTTGTGTAACAGCACAACTCCTCTGAGAAATATGCTTTGTACATTCTCTTCCTGGTTTTGAAGCTAATAATGTTACATCTTACTGATGTTATAAAATAAAAAAAACATGATTTGACTATATTAGTTAAAAGGATAAGCCAAATTATATGTAGTCTTCTACTCAAACACTTTTTTATACATTCCAATGTAGAAGTGTTGCAAGACAGAACATCAGGAGTGAAGAACTAAGTTTTAGGTCAGTCTCTGGATGATAGTTTCTTAAAGCAAAACCAATGCCTCTGTATTCCTGAGGAGACAGTATCCCTAAGAAAATAAACCAATCCCTAGAGTCTGGCTTAAGTGACTAGACAGGCTACTTTTGTTCATGTATCCATACATGTGTACTATATTTTGAAAGCCCTGATTAAAAAAAATTTAAAGGTCAAATGACTATCCAGACAATAGAATTTGCTTAATAACCTTCTTCATAACCACTGTCAAATGATGAACCAAAAGTCATGTCTAAGTGAAAATAAAAACCACAGCTAATGTCTCACGCAGAACTGCCCATTCCAATCCCTGCTTCATGCTGTCATGCTGACTTTTCCAATGGCTGTCAGGAGCTGTTGTAAGCTTATAATTTTCAATAATAGTAAAATTTAAATATCCAAAATTTTATTTGATATTTTCTTTTTAAAAGGAATAAAATATTTTCCATGGGAAAGTAACTTATAAGAAATCATCCCACACAATTTTGGCAACAGAAATAATCACATGTATAAAGAGCATCTAGGATGAAAATGTTTCTTTCCCCATCGAATTTGACTAGTTTTATTTAAAAACTGTCTTTTCTTATAGGATAAAGTCCAGTTTTTTAAAAAATGTATTTGTAGATAATATAATATAGACTGAACTCTGTGCATCTACAAGAACATACAATTTCTGGGTCTTGGTAAAATTCATACCACTTTTTGCATCTGTAATTAAACATTTTAAATTATCTACAAAATTGCATTTTTAGTACCTTTTGAGATTCTTTTCCTACTATTTTTATTATTGTGTAGAAAAAGCAAATAAATTATACTTTTCTCAAATGATTTTCAAAAACTATTAGTAATCTTACCAAAACAATCATTATGAAATGCATGCATTTAAATCATTTGTTCTGAGGTACTTTTTATATTCTCTATTAATTAAAAGTACAGAGATAAACAATGCAGATCTAAACACCTCCTACTAGTAATTTCCTAAAATTTCTAATGTTATTTTGTGTTGGCAGAAAATACTAAGGGGCACATGAATGTTATGGACGTTTGAAAACAATAGCTGTGTGTTCAAATAAAATGAGGTTACTATGATCTCCAGGGAAACATCTAACAGTACAACTGGTGTATTGGTTTTCTTGTTACTGAAAAACAGTACCCAACATTCATAACTTAGGTGTGCTTGGATTTGTTAATGATCTCAGTCCATGATGGGGTGGCTTCGAGGCAAAGATATTACAGTGGAAGAGAGTAGTGAGGTGAAGCTATTTAGAAGCAGAGCAGGGAAAAAGTACACAAGGAAGGGGCTACGGCCCAGAAACAGTACCCAAAGGTGCTGCCCGCTGAACCCTGGACAGTGTGGTCCCATCTTTGGGTGGATCCCATAGCTGGTCAAGCTGAAACTCTTCACTACCTGGCACAACCAGTGATTAAGTCTAAAGAATTAGAACTTTTAATTATAATGAACATGTTTGATCTTGGTAGACAACACTGAAAAACATGGAAACTATCACCACCTCACATAAAAAAAGGGCAAGAAACCAAAGGATGAGCCAGTTGAGAAGTATCCACCATTCGATAATCCCCCCAAAACAAATTACAAGGTGTAGAGCTTCACTTTGAAGTCATAATGGAGGACAGTAGAACTTAGCAAGGCAGATGAAAACCTTGTTAAGATACAGTAGCTTAGAAAGAAACAAAATATACAAGCATCTGCCAAGTCAGCTCCACAGCCAGGGGAAGGAAGTCTTCCCTCTGCAGCAGTAAGGAAGCAGCTCTTTCAGTGTGGATACTGGCATTCTAGTTACCTGGAAGTTCCACAGTCCTCACTGACATGGAGCCCACTCAGGTAAGTGACCTAGACTCTGCATGGTTGTTACGGCTTGGAGGCTTGTATCTAGATGCTCTCTGACCCTGGCCTCACGTGATCACTGGTGCGGACTTTGGAGGTGGCTGCATTAGTGTGTGGAAGTAGATTGAGGATGTAATAATGGGATTAAGCATCTGGATAATGGAAGCCCCGGGTATAGGTTTGTAGCCTGGACAAAATATAAAAGGAAGGAAAGAAGTCAGGCTGCTACTGCTGCTGCATGCTGCCTTCTCTCTGCCCTTTCATGTACTTTTTTGCCTCTATGATGCCATTTTGCCTTGGAGCCTGCTGACTATGGACTGAAATCTCTACATCTGTGAGAAGTAAACATTTCCTTCTTTAATTTTGGGTGTTGGGTATTTTGCTTCAGCAACAAGAAAAGTAACAATGGTTATCTGTGCTTCAGGAAAGGGTCTTTTCATATCATTTCCCGGTCAACTATTAGGTTCCTATGACAATAAATCATCTTGAGAAAGGGCTTCTGAGTTTGGACTAATCTAGGGGCAAAAGCTCTGCATATGCCCAAACCTGTGGTTCCATAAACAGTCCACTGCACTGGAGATAGTGGCCCAGCAGAGTGGCCCGGCATCATCTGAGACAGGCATAACGAAACAAAAGGTCAGTGTGATCGCCTTCTGAGAACATGGAAGTAGCTAGCTACATGGAGACTCATGCCTGTGCCAGAACTGAAACCCAGTGCCAGTGGGGTGTCTGATGCCCTACCCGTATTACTCTCGTGCCTTTCTGTGACAGAGCACGAAGGGGATACCATGGTTCTCACTGCTGGTCCCCCAAAGGAATGTGGTAGGGGCACTGAGGATCTCCATGGTTTCAGCTGTTGCCTGGCTCCCAGGTATGCACCGGGATACCAAGCACAATTCTGTGCAATTCTGCTCCACTCATGCTGGGGCACTACCACAGGAGAGAACAAGACAGTCCTGCTGCCACCCCACTGAGGCAGCTACTAGGCAGCTACTGTGTGCACACCATCACACTGGGTACTGTCACCAGGACTGGGTGTGAGTACCACAGTGGGGTATTACAGGTCCCGTCACCACCTGGTCAGAGGACAGGGCTTTGAGATCATTATTGCTACTGATGCTGTCACTTCCTAGTGACACAGGCAGCATCACAAGTAACTGAGGAAATTCTACCCTCTGACAGGGCCCACATAGAGATCAATGACATCCACTGCTGTCACTGGACACCATCACTCTGGCAGAATCTACAGAGAAAGTCCATCCATCTCTCTGACCCTAACACTCACAAATTAGAGTGGAATAAGCTATAGGGACTACACTACAGTGTCCAGCCATGATGGTAAAACTGTAGGCAACAAAGAGATCCCAAGACTTACCTTCAGAAGAAGCTTTTTGCTAAAGTCACACTATAAAACTAAGAGAGGTATTGGATCCACCAGATGAAAAAAAATGTAAAGAGTTAAAAGAATGAGCTTAAAAAGTTCAGAGAAATACAAGTAAACAGGTGAAATTAAAAACGTTTGAGAAATACGAATGAGAAACTGTAATTTTCAGAGTGAACAAATCTTTGAAATGAAGTTCTGAGATGAAGAATAAAAATTTACAATGGAGCCGAGCATGGTGGCTCATGCCTGTAATCCCAGCACTTGGGAAGCAGAGCCAGGAGGATTGCTGAGTTCGAGGATTGCCTGGGCTACATAGTGAACTCAGGGCCAGCCTGAACTACAAAGCGAGACCCTATCTCAAAAAAAAAAAAGGGAAAAAAATTACAATGGAAAAGCCTCAACAAATGAACAGATCAAGTCAAAGCAGTAATATCTGAATTGGAAAGATCTTTTAAAATATTTAACTCAGGCCAACAAAAAACACAGACAACATTCAAGATCTTTGTGGCATCATTAATCTAGCATCCACATGTTTGCAATACCTAAAGACAGGGAGATAAAGGTGAATGACATAGAGAACCTTTTCAATAAAATAATAGCAGAAAACTCCCTCATTTTGTAAAAATTATTGACATTTACATACAAGAGTCTTACACAACCCTAAATGAACACAACTAGAAAAAAATCTTCATAGAATATTATCTTCAAACTGTTAAAAATTCCCAGATAATTTTATTAATATATGAGAAATAGCACCAAGACATTTAAGTATATACCACTAGATTAACTATAGGCCAGGAAGGAGTAGAGGATGTATTCTAAGTCCTAAAAGAAAATACCTGCTAACAGATTACTGTACTCAGCAAGGATATTCTTCAGAAGTGAAATGAGAAATAAAGGCCTCCTTGATAAACAATGGATTGCATGCATGACACTGACCAGCCTGAGGGAGTTCTACACCCAGAAATAAAAGAATAAGATCATGAAGGCATGTGAAAGTAGAAATCCTTGTATTAAAGGTATAGAATATAATCACTCTCTATACAGCAAGCCATCAAACTACAGAATAAAGAGACGAGGAAAACATGGAATATTTAAATCAACTAGAAAATTATCAAAATGACAGGAATGAGTCCTTACCTATTAATAATAATCTTGAGTAGAACAAATTAAACTTTCTAGTTAAAAGACTGGCTGAATATGAAGATAAAAGACAGACCCAAGTATGTGCTACCTAAAAGACACAGGCCAGGGATAGAAAATACTATTAAAGCTAAAGGGAGATAGAAGCTCCATTACAATAATGGAGAATTCCAATGTTCCATTTTCAACAATGGTTAGATCATCACATACCCCCCACACACAAAAAAATCAACCCAGCAATATCAAAGTTAGGACTATATTATAGGTCAGTGATGGTGAAACTTTTAGAGCTTTCAATAACAGATGGTTACAGCATGGATGCTACAGGTTTACCACCACTGAGATAGATCAAATGAATTTAATAGACACTTAGAGAATACTATCTAACATCTGCAGAATATACATCCTTGAACAAAATCTAGATGTGGTTAACAAAATTTAAAAATTGTACAAATGTATGGAAGCTTGAACAATTTTTTTTTTTTTTTTTTTTTTGAGACAGGGTCTTGCTTTGTAGTTCAGGGTGGCCCTCAGCTTACTATGTAGTCCAGGCAAGCCTGGAACTCAGCAATCCTTCTGCCTCTGCCTCCCGAGTACTGGGATTACAGGTGTGAGCCACCACGCCTGGCACTGTGGTATGTGGTATTGATGGCTCATGGGCTTGAGTCACCACGCCCAATACTGTATATGGTTACTGGGATCGAACTCAGAACCTTGCGCTTGTGAGGCAGGTGCCGGAACCACTGAGCTAAATCTCCGGCCCAGCTTGAACAATTCTGAATCAATAGTGAGTCATCAAGGAAGTCAGAAAGTTTATAAAAATTTCTCAAATGACAATGGAAACAATATACTAAGAATGAAGTATACAGCAGTGTCTACATCAAAAAAAAATTGAATAAACAATCTAAGGATGCATCTGAATTACTTAGAAAGGCCAAACCCAAGTTTAGAGGAAGGAAAGTACAAAGATCAGAGCAGAATAAACAATATAGAGACTAAACAAGCACCTAAAGAAATAAACAGTTGGTTGATCAGCCATTAACTATACTAATGAGAAATGAGAGAATCCAAGTAAATAAAATTTAATAAAATGATACTTCCCACAAAAAAAAGCCCAGGATGAGACTCTTTCACTGTTGAAATTTACAAAACTTTTAAAGAACAAAAGCCAATCTTTTCAAAATACTGTAAAGCAACGAAATGGCAGAAACTCTTCTGAACTCATTCTATGAAGCCAGCATTATCCTATTGCTAAAATTAGACAAGGACACAACAAAAGACAGCTTATAGCAAATACTGTCAATGGTGTGCTGTCAAATAGAATTCAATAGCACATCAAAAATGTCATTCACCGTGACCAAGATGGTTACCTATACAAGTCAATAAAAACATCATAGAAAAAGGGATAAAAGCCATACTCAATACAAAGAGTTTGACACAACTCAATAGCATTTTACAATAAAAATTAAGCAGTCACAGAGGACTGCACCTCAACATTTGCAAATGACATGCTTTTGTACATAGGAAAACCTAAAAGTCTTTTTAAAAAAAGTAGGGATATTTGTGCATACCTGTAACGCTAGTGTCTTAGGCTAAGGCAGAAAAATCAAAAGTTTGACCCCAGTTTGGGTAACTTAATGAGACTCTCAAAATAAAAAAAAAAAAAAAAAAATTAAAAGGGATGTAGCTCAGTGTGAAGGCCCTGGATTCAATCCCCAGTATCAGCAAATGAATGAGTGAATTAATATTAGATTTTAAACAAGTCAGTAAAGCAGAAGTATACAAAGTAATGTACAAAATTCAGTATCTTTCCTATACACTAATAATGATTCTGATGAATATAAAGCTATAAAAAGCTATAAAAAATTTTATCTATAGAAATAAAGTAACCAAGGGTGTGAAAGACCTCTAAAATGAAAATTACAAAATATTAAAGAAAATGAAGAAATCCCCCAAATAGAAATAAATCCATGTGCACAGACTGAAAGAATTCATATTGGTAAAACAGCCATAGTGCCCAAAGTAATCTACAGATTCAATGCAATTACTATCGAAATATCTGATATACTTCGCAGTATTTTGAGGAGATTTGGTTTTAGTTCTTAAAAATTATGTAAATTTCAACAATGAAGGAGTCTTACCCTGGACTTGTTTCATTCTTCACAGATCTTGAAAAAAATCACAAAATTCATATGAAACTACAAAAAGGTCTTGATTATCCAGCTTCTTGAGCAAAAACAGAGCTGGAGGCACTATGATAACTGGTATACATGACTTTAAGATATACTACAGACACATAACCAAAATATCATGATATGGACATGAAACAGGCACACAGACCAATTAACGGAAGAGAAGTTGCAGAAGTAACCCCACCCCATTTCTAGACACATGATTTGATGGTGTCAAAAATAACACCCAGGGGAAGGGAAAGCTTCAACAAATGGTAATGAGAAAACCAGTATCCAGATACAGCAGAAAGAAATTAGATACCCTATCCACCACATACAAAAAATTCAAACTGCATCAGTCGTTAAGTATAAGATCCCAAACTATTAGGAAAAAATAGGTGAAATAAGATATATGGTTTACTGGATAGGATTTAAAAAGCTCAGGAAACAAATGAGACAACTTCCAGATTAGAAGGAAACAGCTGCTAACTATTCATCTGACAGAGGGTTCACACACACAGAATATAGAAATAACTTGAAAAAAGTAATCAAATTAAAAAAACTGGCAAATAACTGAACAGATCCTTAAAGAAATACAGATGGTGAATAAATATATGAAAAACAGTATCATTAGGGAAGTGCAAATTAAAACCACAGTATCATCTCATTGCTGTTAGAAGGGATACCATCAAGAAAACAACAAAAAGGAACTGTTACACACTGTTGATGAGGATGTAAATTAGTATAGTCATTATACAAAACAGTATGAAGGTTCCTCATTATTTTTACTCAAATGGATGTACCTTCAAGACATAAGTGAAATAAATAGATAAGAGAAACTAAAGTAGTTGACCTCTAGAATATATGGTAGATATCGTGAAATATAAAATATTCAAAGGGAAATGGGGTACAGGGGTAAGTAACAAGGGGAAGAAAAATATGACGGCAATAAGGGAAACAAAGCTTATGTGTATGGGGGCAGGAAGTTGTAGGATGGGTGGGGGAATGGGAAAAACATGAGAATTGTGTCATATACTGGTACAAATTCTCAATGTTGTGTGTGATCATGATGTGTATATATAATGTACCAATTCAATTAAAAACTAAAAATAGAAATGCCATGTTTAACTAGCACACTCCTCGGTTTATAACCAAATGAAATGAAATCAGTATGCCACAAAGAAACCTAAATGCTCGTGTTTACCATGGCCTATTTATGATAGCTAAAATTTGGAATTAGCCTAGGTATCCATGAAAAGAACAGATAAAGACACAGTGCTATATGCTGTATGCACAGTATATTCAGCCAAAGAGAAGACATTCTGTCATTTACAGCAAAGAAAGTCACTAAAGGACACATTAAGTGAAATAAACCAGACAAGTATCACATGCTTTCTCTCATATGTGGAAACTAGAGATAAGTAGAAAATGATTAGTAGATGCTGGGAGCAAAGGAAGGCTAGATTTGCTAAGTGTATACTGCAGACATGTATGATAACACATAAAACTCCATTAATAAGAGTGTTTTTTTTTAAAAGCAAGATCCTATCAACCCTAAGGCTGCTGTCCTTGTTTGTGGTATCAAAATAAGTGTAAGAATACTAAAAGGCATACATAACTGCACCCGGGATGTACAGTGGTACATCTTTTTGGAGTGCCAACTTAACTCTAATTAAAATACAGATACACAGCAAGTGTGAAATGGAAGGTTTATAAAAGTTTCAGTTGGATGTTAAAGCATTCTTTGCATGTGCTTATCTACTTTTAGCTAGTGCTTGTGTTTTTCACAGTTCTGTTATTCAGAGTTAAGTTTTCCTTAGGAAGAAGAATCAAAAAGTCCAGGTTCTGGGCTGGAGATTTAGCTCAGTGGCTCCGGCGCCTGCCTCGCAAGCACAAGGTCCTGAGTTCGATCCCAGCAACCACATACTATGCTGGGCGTGGTGACTCACGCCCACCAGCAATCAATACCACATACTACAGTGCTGAGTGTGGTGGCTTATGCTTGTAATCCCAGCACATGGGAGGCAGAGACAGGAGGATTGCTGAGTTCCAGGCTTGCCTGGGCTACATAGTGAGACCCTGTCTCAAAAAAAAAAAAAAAAAAAAAAAAAAAAAGTCCAGGTTCAAAAGTCTCAATTCACATACAGAAGAGCAAAGTCCTGAATGGCAGTGGAGTAAGCCCAATGAAAGCAGAAATAATACCTAGAGTGATTCAGGACAAGTTCTGCATTGTAGACAGGAGCAATACCACGCACATAGAGAGAAAAAAGTGGTTATTTTCAGATAAACAAAATGACCTTAGGTGCTAAAATCGTTCCTGTCCCTCTAACAGAGCCCCAGCCCATGGAGATACAGAGCACAACTGATACTTAACTTGCACTGTTACATGCAGCAATGAGCAGTCAGGGAAAAAACCTGTACCTCAAAGATGGTACAGATGATGAACTGAAAATAAAAGTCAGCACATCACTGCATACCTACCTAATCTACATTGACAGAAGTCGAGGGTTATTAAGCCTCAGATTTGAAATGTCAGCAAAAACTCACATGGTAAAGGCCTGAGCACGAGCTGATGGGCTTCTGGAAAAACAGTTATGAGGGCTCTGACTTTCATGAGAGTAGTAATCCACTGATGAGATGCTAATTTCCTGGTGTGACAGGATGATGGAACCAGGAGGTAGAGACGAGTTGAAGAGTGGCCACAGGGTCATAAACTTGGGGACTCTTATGGGGTCTTTGAGCTCTTCCTCTTGAGTGTTCTACCCTCTCTTTCTGTCTCCTGTCTCTGTGAAAGAACCCCTTTTACAACATCATCTTGCAGAATCTTTCAACCTTCCACTGGTCTAAAAGCCATGAGGCCACCTAAACAGGGACTGGAACTTCTGCAGCCACAAGGCAAACACATCTCTCCTGCGTGTTTGTCAGGTAGTTTGTCCATGACGGAAAGCTGGCTAACAAAGACACTTTCACCTCAAGAACATTCAATTATGTTACTACAGAAAGCCTTCTTCCTTCATCATCTTCACTTTGGGCTTTCTCTCTGGCATTTTGAAAGATATGTCTAGTAAGAAATCCTGTTTTACTGACAAACACATTATCCACTTTTTAATTGCTCTGTAGCTTGCTTAGTATCAACCCACTTTCTATATTCAAAACAAAAGCAAAGACATTTAATGGATCAGATTTCTTCCCTATAAAGCCAGGGTTTCCATTACATTTTAAAAATACTTAAATAGTATATGATAGCACATAAAATGAACTATCATACAATTTAGAATATTAAAAATTCATGTAATCTTTACTATATAAAAATGTGGACAGGCTGGGGGAGGTGGTCATGCCTATAATCCCAGTACTCTGGAGGCAGAGGCAGAAGGATTGCTGAGTCCGAGGCTTGCCTGGGCCACATAGTGAGCTCAGGGCCAGCCTGAGCTACATACACAGCGAGACTCTGTCTCAAAAAAAAAAAAAAAATTACGCAAAACCACCACAAAATATACATATTATCTGAGATATCTCAAAAATTATTTAGTAAATTAGTGATCATTCATAAGTTAGACTTCAAAACTACTAGACTACTAATTTTCTCAAATTTACAACAGCTGATTAGAAAAAAATAATGTGAATTTAAGTGATTGAGATAAATGAGACCTCAGATATCTCGGAATGCTCTCATTGTACTATAAATTGGGCCAATCATTCTTAAACCCACTTATGCCATAAGGCTGACTTTCTGCTGCCCTTGATACATGGTCTTATAATGGCACAATTTAATACAGTTTCACTACACTAGATACAAATGAGAGACTTTACCTATACTGTATTTTGAACACTTCCAGAAAATGGTTATAAAACAGCTAAGTATTATATTTGAAAGTAAAAAGAGGTCTACGGTTTTAAATCTCAAATGTACCTAAGATGTGTTATGTGTAGTTGTGCTGTGGTAAAACTCAACAACCCTACAACTTCCTTTTCTGAAAAAAAAAATCTTAATTTACTTGAAAAGATCTTAGCACTCATGATTATACTATACAGTTCTATCCTTTGTATGGACTGAAGCCATGATTTCTAATAGATCCTCACAAATATAACTATACAAAATTGGTCTGAATATAAAATCAATTCTATCAGTTTTCCTTTAGGCTAATAGAGGAAGACTAGCACTAAAATTCTTGTTCTAAGATCTCCCTTCTTTTGCATTTACAACAAGTTATGGAATATTTGAGCAGTGTTTTTGAGTGTAAACTTAAACTGCCCTCTCAGCACTATAAAGCCTTCTCCAAGTTAATGCTGCACTGTCAGAAACATTATATTTTAAAAAATATTTTTTAAAAACTAGCATAATATATAAGAAAAAAGCAAATGAAAAATTTGTAAACACACATAGATATTACAGACATGAGCTAATGTGAATGATACACTGTTGAAAATAAACAGGTAGCCGGGCGTGGTGGCTCACGCCTATAATCTCAGCAATGGGGAGGCAGAGGCAGGAGGATTGCTGAGTTTGAGGCTTGTCTGGGCTACATAGTGAGCTCAGGACCAGCCTGAGATACAAAGTGAGACCCTGTCTCAAAAAAACCCAAAAAACAACAAAACAAAACCCCAAAAAACAGGTAGATTAAGAAATACTTTATTGGGAGGAACAAAATATTTGGAAAGCTTATTGCATATGTTGACATGAATGTCTATACACACATTCTTCTCAAAATAATGATTTCTTTAAACTATTTTTGAATTCTTTAAAAATACTCTTGTCAGAAAGCTTGTTTATAATTTATGATCACTCAGCTATGAAAGATAAAAATTTAGAGTTCACAAGGTATAGCAGCAATTTTATCAGAAATCTTATTAGGTAATTTTTTAAAAGCTTTAATAAAATGGATTAGTTACTGCAAAACAAAGGCTATGAGAATCCTGAAAGCACCAAGTTTTCACTGGAAAGATGTAACCCAGAAAGCCAGATTGGTCTGCTGGTATCAAAGTAGGGTACAGTCAAGAAGTCAAGTTTGTTCTTATTTTCTGTAGTTTTACTGTTGTTATGGTTTATATCTAGATGTCCCCCCAAAACCTAATGCACTCAGAGGACTTCTGGGAGTGAGTGGATCACGGGTGTCCAATACTGGATTAGTCTCTTGATGGGTGTAGCACAGCCTAGGTGTTGGTGATGGACTTATTAAAGAGGGAAGACTCACGCTGGGTGTGGGTGGCTTCCTACCTGGATGGAATAAAAAGGAAAGAAGTGGAAATCTTGCTGCTTACTACTCTCATGCCATGGACTGTTTTTATCTTCTTCCATGGCACCCTATCTTAGAACTAGTTGACTATGGACTGAAACCTCTATGAACTGTGAGGCAAAATAAACCTCCTCTCCTTTAACTTGTGGGTGCTGGGTATTTTGTCCTGGCAAGAAAGGAAGACAACCATGTTTGTAAAGCATTTAAAAAATAGGCAGAAATATCTGATGCTCTAGCTAGCTGAAACTCTTAGATAAAAAGGGTAGTTTAGATTTCAATCTATTTGGGGATATTTCAGCAAGGTCTGTTTCTTAGTTCTTTTTGAAATTTCAGGTAAGAGTGAACTGAACTTCATGCAACCTGAAATCATGCATGTGACTAATGTGCATCTGGGCTCAGTAACCCTCACATTATAGATCAAACAATAGAGAGGCTGTGAAAATAGTGTCTTGGTCACAAGCCCTCTATAACTTGAATGTTTCTTTTCATCAGTAATGTGGTATTAAATATACTGTTTTAAATCAGTCATGGTATTTCTCTCAAAATTCTGTTTTTACACTGTTCCGTAAAGGAGTTGCTTCCTTGTGCTCTATGGAGGTTGTCAGATATTTTTGCTCCTTGATATATGTCTGCTGACTGGAACTGTAGGTTTCCTATAGGTGTATCTGAAACCTGTGCTACTATAAGTGATAAAAGAACATGGAAAAAAATTTGATAAGGTTAACAATAATTTTTGTGCTTTCTTGAAATGTGAACATTTATAAAATTAGGGCATTCTGTATTTTCTATGCATAACATCAGGTAAGAATGCCCATGTTGATAACTCTCAAAGAAGCTCATTTTTTTTAATCTTGATCACAAGTTACAGAACATTAGTACTAGTAATTATTAATATTAATAAACTTTCTGGAAGCCGCACAGAAGCATTTCATTACAAACGGTATAAGT
Organism: Thryonomys swinderianus; assembly: GCA_004025085.1. Lineage (NCBI taxonomy): Eukaryota > Metazoa > Chordata > Mammalia > Rodentia > Thryonomyidae > Thryonomys > Thryonomys swinderianus. The sequence continues at coordinate 51,363 of PVIC010002487.1, forward strand.
CAGGGTTACATTTACTGTAATGGAATATTCTATGTGATGCCTGACACTAGAGTTCAGCATAGTGTCCCGAATAACAGTGGCCATGTGGACTGATAGCTCACTTAGTCCTGGTTTTGTGTTCGATCTATTGTAGAGAGGTTTCTGTCTTGATAGAAAAATAAGGGAACACAAACTTCATTGTACAAAAAGATTTTCCCTATATCCTAAATGTGTTAAGGTAAAATACCATAAGTCTCCAAAGAATGAATGGGCTGTACTGACTGATCAAAAATAATATAAGCCTGCTTTTCTCTTACCCTGAAGAACTTTTGTGGGCATTTCTTCAATAGAAGCTTCACAAGCAAAATGCAAAGGTGATAAAAATATTTCTTTAGGCAGGCAGCACTCATTAAATAATACAAGATGAGAGCACAGGTGCGCTGCATAGCACAGAGAACTCCTCCACATTACGTGTTATTAGTACTCTCATCAGCCCACTTACCTGAAGAGGAAGGGAGCTGGTCGTAATCCTGTGATGTCCTGTTGGATCTGACATTCTCTCCTGGCAATCTCCTAGCAGGAGGCAAAGGAACTTGACTACTTGCTGGGTCAAAAAAGGGATCTTAAAAAGAAAGATAATTTTGAAATTAAAAAAAGATTATCTTTGAGGACTGAGGAAAAAAGTTTAGAAAAATTTTTACAAGGATTATAGCTTTCAAAAATAAATTTAAAAATGAATCTTATGACTAATATGAACCACTTTCTACTTTGCATGCATATTTTTAAACTAATTCACTTATTCAAATGAGCCCTTCTCATTTATTTCTGGGTAAGTTGATAACATTTAAAAATTCATACTCATAGATTTCTTATTTAATTATGAAATTATTGGTAATAAAAACAGCTTTTAAATTTTAGTTTCTGTTACAATTCATCTAAAGCTGTTGGGAAGAAAAAGAGGAAAATAGTGGGTTTGAATTTTTCCTTTTAGAGTACTATCTAATCACTTAATCTCTCTAAGCATTAGGCAGACAAAAACCTGTAAGACTGACCTGAAATTTAGGATTTGTGGGGATTAAGTGAATTCATTTATTTAAATTTGTTGTACGTATGAAGTGTTTGTATTAATGTAATATATTGGAAATCCTATGCTAAAAATCAGAATTGTTTGGTGGTTCAATGAAGAGTAATTTGTTAAAAAGTAGTACAATTATACACTTTCAATTATAGATGAAATTTTTTTCATCACCTTGGGAATCAGGAATCTGAAATTGTGTAATATAAAATGTAAGTTAGTTAAAATGACTTTACTATTAATTATGTTTGCTAACTGGCACTAAAGGATGTTCTTGCATTAAATCACTAGGACTATAAACAACTGGTTTAAAATTAGAAAAATATGGAATTATTAGAGTTGCCTCCTTTCTTAGGCAGGTATTGGCTTTGAAATAGCTAATTTCCCAGTAATTGACCCAGCTGTCACCTCCCCTTCGCATTCCTGTCTTATTTGTTGTCTGTGGGCAGCATCTCCAGAGGTACCACAGCTTCCGGGGTGTGGAATTTGCCTCACACGGTTTGAACCCTATCTCCTAACTCAAGTACTACACTGGCCACATTGCTTGGCATTCTTTCACTGCTAAAAGTGGACATAAACAGATTCTGATTTTTGTCAAAGTAAGTGAAACTCGAATTGCTAACAAAAAAACAATATTGTAAATATTAACAATAGCTTTCATTTTATTAGTTTAACTTTTTTTTTTTTTTGCTTTTTGGAGACAGGGTCTCGCTTTGTAGTTCAGGCTGGCCCTGAGCTCACTATGGTGCCCAGGCAAGCCGCCGTGAACTCAGCAATCCTCCTGTCTCTGCCTCCAGAGTGCTGGGATTACAGGCGTGAGCCACCATGTCTGGCATTGTGGTATGCGGTGTTGATTGTTGGTGGGCGTGTCTCCATGCCCAGCATTATATGTGGTTA
>PVIC010002487.1:53413-77343 GCA_004025085.1 Thryonomys swinderianus
TTTTTTTTTTTTTTTTTTTTTTGAGACAGGGCCTCACTTTGTAGTTCAGGCTGGCTGTGAGCTCACTGTGTAGCCCAGGCAAGCCTGGAACTCAGCAAACCTCCTGTCTCTGCCTCCCGAGTGCTGGGATGACAGGCATGAGCCACCATGCCTGGCACTGTGGTATGTGATATTGATTGCTGGTGGGCGTGAGTCTCCACGCCCAGCATTGTATGTGGTTACTGGGGATCGAACTCAGGACCTTGCGCCAGAACCACTGAGCTAACCCTCTGGCCCCTATTAGTTTAACTTTTGAGTCTGACATTGAGCCTGAGGATTTAGAAAGAATATGAATGCTTGAAATTCCCTATGATATACTAATTTTTATTTTTTCTGACTTATTTTTTGGTACATTATATATATATATATAATATATATATATATATATATATATACACACACACACACACACATCACAATTACATTCAACCTTGAGAACTTGTAGCAGTGTCTGACATGACTTAATTCTCGTTTTTCCCCTTCCCCTATTGATCCTACAACCCCCTGCCCCTGTATACACAAGCTGTTTCCTTTTTTTACCATCAATTTTTTTCTTTCCCCTCATTACTTACCCCTAAACCCCATTTCCGATTTAATATTTACTATTTCACAATATCTATCATGTATTCTAGAACTCATTTACAACTTGTTTCTCATACCAGAGAAAAGATACAATATTATTTCATTTTTGAGTATGTCCTTAAGGTACGTCCATTTGAGTATAAATGACTCCATCTCATCATTCTTTATGGCAGAGTAATACTCCATTTTATTAAAAAAACCCACATCTTTATCCAGTCTAGAATTGATGGGAATTTGGCTTGTTTCCAAGATTTAGATATCATGAACTGAGCTGCTAAAACATGGGTGCACATATGTTGCTGTGATATGAATCTTGTAATTCTTTTGTGTATATTCCCAGCAGGAGAATAGCAGGGCCAAATGGGATCTCTAATCCTAGTTTTCTGAGGAATCTCCACACTGATCTCCATATGTAGCTATTGAAAGGCAAGGTTCAAAACCATGAAATATTATTATTTTATTCATTTTGGACTGCAATCCCTGCATCACCACCTTTCACAAGGCTACTGAACTTACATTAATCTCAGCATTATGATAACTCAAATTTGAGCTAGGGTTAGGTTCACATAATTCCCTAAGCTGCCAGGCTGAACCTGAGCTTGTCCTTTGTCTGTCTCCCAAAATACTGAGATGATAGGCATGGGCCACTGTGTTGTGGCCCAAGCTTTCATGGTCCAGCCACATTCATTTTGCTGAAATATTTTAGTAAGGAATGAGATAAGTCAAATTCTATGCAACAAATGTTGATCTTTGATTTGTTAGAAGTCTCAAATATATACTTTCAAAATTTATGCAGTAATATTCCAAAGCTTTAAACAATCAAAATGTACTGTACCCCCTCATGTGTTCTGAATGTCCCTAATATAACAAGTCAAAGGAAAGACTGTCTATTACAATGCATACAATAGTGTATTTCCTCAGGGATAATTTACAGGTATATCAAATACTTACGCTATTTCTAATTCCCCATTAAAGCTACAGAGTAAAATCTACATATACTTCAGTGCCACAGATTACAAATTACACATTGTACTGTGGCACTCATTAAGCTCTATCACTTAAAAAGGCACTAGGTACATTAAAAATATTACTATGAATGGCAACAATACTTAAAACAAGACTGTAGTCACTAGCAGGTTCTGGCTTGCTATTGATTAGGGCTGGGTACAATGGCCTCCATGTCTGCAGTTTTATAGCTGGAAGAATCTGAATCCAAAGGGAAAAACATACAATTGCTACATGGAATATTATTATTATTAACTGTCCTCTACTAAGGGAAATCTGAAAAGCAATAAAACTTTTCTAAATGAAATTCCTGAGGAATTAAAGTTTAACATCTGAATTCAGGACTAAAATATACAAATTAAAATACTGTGCCCTGAAATACTTCTAAGATTTACTCAAATGGAAAAGACACAAATAAAATTCAACAGTTAAAATAATGGCACATACTTTTGTGACTTTTTATAAAAAAGTCACCAATGTAGAATGTAATCATTGCTGGAAGCAGTTTGAAAAGCTGCTTAGGTGATGCCAAGTTTCACATTTGTGCCCTCATTCTTTAAGTCACATTTATAAAATTGCCACCATGCAATGACACAGCCACAGACTGAAATACTTTAGTGTCGGAACTCACCTCCCAAGGTGCAATGGCTTTTTTGTTTGTTTTTAAAGACAGCATCTTGGTATGCAGTTGAGCCTCCCTAGTTATTTCTACCTTCTGAGATGACATGAAAGAAATACCACATCTTTCACAGATAATACAAGTGCAGAAAATTCTAATACCCATGTTAGGATGTTTTAGTGCAGAGTTATTTTAACCCAGTGTAGTTTTCCAAGTGTGGTATGAATTTCTTTTACCATTGTAGTTGTGCACCTTTGGGAACATGTTAGTCCAGCATATCTAAAATATAGGCACCATCAGAATAGGCCACTCGGTTTGTGGAAATACAGATAATTGGGTATTACTCTAAGTTTCTGATTTAAAGTGCTGAATTTTGCTACTAAATAAGATCCCTCAGAGAAGCAGATGCTGCTGATCTGGAGATTACAGGTCAAGGCTTCCTGCAGCAATCCTTGAACATGTACATGCAGCGGTCTACATGCAGGCTGAACACAGCAGCCTCTCTCCAATTTCACTTCTGTGGGTGCAGGCCCCAGTGGAGGGGCTTCCTGAGTGGCTGCACTTGACAGTGCTTTTGAAAGGCTGTTGTCAACAATATCCTCTAAATCCTTTCCGGTAACTGTTGCTAATGACCTAGCTCTTCTTTGTGTTCCTCTTATACAATTGCATTTCTCGATTCAACTGGAATAACTTTCATTTATCTTTAATGAGTCCACTTTGCCAGCCGCAAGTGTTGAATTGTGACTTTAAGATTGGATAAGGACTTCAAAGGAGATTCTTGGTTTAGAGGAGTATTCAAGAAAGGTGGGGTAAGGGCTGCCAAATGTGCTGTCCAATTTTTCTGTGCACCTCACAGACATCCAACAAAGAAGAGAATCAAGCTTAAATACCGCCCTTGCTCCATTCCTCTAGCCAAGACCTGGTCAGAAATGGCAGCAGAGGTGCCTATTTCAACCCACTGGCACAAAGGAATGCTTTTTTGTATTACTGAACAAAACATATAAATGTTAGGAAGGGCCTTGGGTTTACAGACAGAAAAACAGGAAACTATTGTTGAGAACTCCAGGTTTTGTAAAGATATGATTGTTCTGCCCAGAAGAAATGACTCATGTACAGAAATGGGCATTGCTACTTTGCCAAAAGAAATCTTGTATAAAAGCCTAACACAGAAGATAAAAGAACCAGATCTATGGCCCTGCTGGGCTTTGCCTCTTTCTTCCTACAGGAGTCACGAGGTTGTTTTGTAGAAACATAACTGCCATTTGAAAAATAGCAACTACAAAGAAGTAAGTGGGCAGACCGGATTAGGGATTTAATATATTATCATGAGAAAGTCTGTATCTTTTAAGATTTTAAATACTGACATGAACTCTAGTAGCCATGGGATATTGTTTCATGAAATTTAATTTTAAAGTTAAAGAACTTCTGTCAGAAATCTATATTTAGGTAGCATATTTGTTCTTGCAAAGTTATATTCAAGGTTTATTTATGAGGCAAAGGAAATCTTTATGTTCTATGATATTGTATAAAATAACTAAAACATTTATTCCAAAAAGCAAGAACTAATATGAATGGATCTATAATGAATAAAAATAATTGCTCTGCTGAAAACTATGAAGGATCTGGCACTAGACAGTATCTTGTTAATGGCATGAAAGATAGAAAAAGGTTTCCCCACCTTTCTTAGAAGTGTAAACACGAGGCAATGTGGACGTCCTTGGGAACAGTGTGAGGACATTTCCATATAGGAAGTGGGGCCACCGGCAAGTGACAGGTTCACTTCTTCAGCTCACAGACTGGGCTAAGCCTGACCTGTGAAGCTTCTTGACAACTAATCAAAATGTACAAATAAAACAAAGTGATTTCCATCACTCATTTATCTACAACAGCACACAGGATGTATGTGTTTTATTCTGCGGTGCTAATTGTTTTAGCAATTAATCCTGAGGAGAGGTAATTTATGAAGATTTTACAAAAGCCAAAGAGCAGTATTTTTTTTTTTTTTAAGGCAGGGTCTCCCTTTATAGTTCAGGCTGGTCCTGAGCTCACTGTGTAGCTCAGACAAGCCTCAAACTCAGCAATCCTCCTGCCTCTGCCTCCCAAGTGCTGGGATTACAGGCATGAGCCACCATGGCTGGCATTGTGGTGTGTGGTACTGATTGCTGGTGGGCAGGAAACACTACACCCAGTATTGTTGTATGTGGTTCCCGGGAATCAAACTCGGGACCTTGGGTTTGCCTGGAACCACTGAGCTAAATCCCCAGCCAGAGCAATAAAATTATAATAGAGATTTAAGACATTTTATAATTCCTTTGAAAAAACAGTCTAAAGTGAGTATCTGCATTTTCCTAGCTTGTTGGAAGACTGACTTTATTTTAAAAGAAACTACACTGAGATTTCATCTACTGGGGCTAATGTCAGTTATAAATGGTGCTAAGTACATTGTAGGAATCCAGCCAGAAACTACTAAGTACATAGCATCAGAAAAGCTTAAGTAACTCAGAATTATTTCATTCATTAAAAAAAAAACGTTAAAGTCCACATGTAAACCAGATTTCATGAAGTGTTTATCAGTTTCTATGCAGCCCTATGGTAAAAGCCTAACAGGTAAGTTGTACATGCTTTCTGATTGGAGCAGGGAAAGTAATGAAGCTTGGTCTTTGGTGGCACCCAGTGAATTCTTAATGTCCACAAGGGCAGGAGGCATCTAACAAAGGGAGAGAGACAATGACAGCCTCAATAAATGCTGATAAAAACTGCACTTGAGATTATTCTTGAAAATAAGCCACTTTTTGAAATTGAAGCTGTATATACAACCATAACTTGCATCTCATTAAATATCTTCAAACATTTTAAGTTAGCACACCAAATGGAAAAAGAAAAGAACTTGGAAAAACGAATGCAAAAAGACAGTAACAGTCACTTAAGGGAAATAACGATGATTAATACTCCCAGATTTTCACTGTCTCATACAGGCAGCCAAGGGAAAAACTGAACATTTTTAAAAGCTTTTCCTGATTGATTCCCATACAGAAATATAACCCAGTTTTTAAAAGAAACTTTACATTTTACCAAAGCACAGGCCTCAGTCAGAACATTTCAGAGCACAGCTCACCTGTCACTAACATGACAGACAGGAAATTTAATACCAGCAGGTCCAACATAAGTGAATGTATAAATGTGTTAACAATTTCCTAGTCATTGAAGTTAATGCAAGCAATTTACTAGGTGTCTTGAATTTTATTTGTGCAATTCAATTAAAAGTGTACTAATATAAAATGTATAACTTTTCCCTTGAAGACTAATATGAGTAGATGCACTGAATCATTAAAAAGTAGCAACAAAACAAAAGTATTATTCAAGTTATGATAATGTAATTACCAATATCTGTGTCTTAAATAAATTATGATACTAAGATGTGTCTTGAAAATTTTAAAACTATTAAAATTATAGTAGCAAAAGGGCCAGAAAGTCTGCATTCTATCTCTCTTCCTATTAGTTCAGTCACTCAGCCATTCTAGTTTTTTAGGAAGCCTTTTGCAAACTGAAGTATTACCTGCACCAGGTAATCTTTATAAACCATTTCTAAATCCTGGGATTCCCTATTGCTTTTGCCACCTTCTTAATATTTTTAGCACTAAACCAATCGACAAACAAACCCACCCAAGTGTAACTCTCAGGAGTTCTTCTCCTAGGGTTGTAGAGGCTCAGGTAATAACAGGGGTGTGACAGTATGATTTGAGAAATATTTTTGCTGTAAGCCAAGAGTTTCTTTGGCTTTCTTCCCCCTACCTGAAGGGAGGAGGAAAAGGTCCTGTCCTGAGGATGGGCGGCTGTTGGAGCCAGGAGGTTTTGAATGTTCTATGAGACTGTGCCTGGCTGGAGGTGGGGGAGGTGGGAGGGCAGGTGGGAGGGCGTCCAAAGCATCTTCACCTGCATTTAGAGAAAGGTCCGTGTCAGAAACTCAGAAATGGCAACACTCGGCGTCAAGCACTGACAGTTACAAAACAGTTTATACTGTACTTTGTAACCTTTATGAAGGTCAGTACCACCATCAAAATGGAGTTTTCTGTGTAAGAGAATTCACAGCCTCTAGTTAGAAAAATCACACTGTGCCTATGTAATTCAACATCAAAAATGGATTCAATTAGCAGTTTTTGTTCTGAGTTTAATTCATTTAAACTGATGTTCTAAATATTACATTTATTGTCAAATAGAAAATGCCCCTAGCACACAGAATGAATTATTATTTTAACCTGTTATCTCCAAAATACAGATCTTCCTTTTGTGGTCTGAAAAGCTAGTTACTTATATTTGATTATCTCTTTTAATAAGTATAGAATATTATACGTGGTTTTATGTCTACTTATCTTTCCCTTCTTACACCTTATTGTTTTACCTGCAGTTTCTCATCTTTAATTCTTTAAAAAATATATAGTTTCTCAAAACAACCTTAAATACTCACTGAATAAGACAAGGTATACTTAAATACCTACTTCTAGTAAAAACAATTCCTATGTTTTTAAGATGGATGATGTAAGCATAAAGACAAACTAAAAACTACCTTTACCATTCACTGAACTTTCCTTGCAAAAAGTGTGCAAAGTATTTCCCTTTAATTCTTACAAATATTTTTTCCTAATTTAAAATATACAGAAGATACAGCATTGAAATCTTGAACTGTAATATTACCATGTTCAAATTCATTTTCAGCATCTAAGTATCAGACATTACACTAGAGAACTGAATGACAAAGATCAAAGTCATAAGGCTCTGATTTAAGAAGTTTAGGTTCGGAGCTAAAGAAAATGTTCACACATAGGTGTGATTTGCAGGTGGAAGAAAGCATTTGTTCCCATAAAAGAGATATAAACATTGGAGGAGAAATGTAACTAAGCAATTCCATGCATTTCTGAATAAGTGGAAAACCTGGAATAACAGAAGGCTCAGAACATTTATTCATGAAATGTAAGGATGGGCTGGTCTTCTAAGCTGAGTGAAGAGCATGAACAAAAAAATTAGATGGACAAGTAGAGGAAGGATGGAGCAAAGAGATAGGTTGCAATATGTATCTGAATCGTTCAGTAAGGCCATCACCACGTATAGCTGTTTACATTTAAATAAACAAATTCAGTTCCAAGTCTTACTTAACCACCAGAAATGCACATACCCTTTCCAGCTTTGTGCAAAGGTGTATGGGGAAGTGTTGTTGCCCTAGGTCAGGAAGATTTGGGCAACAGGTCAAGAGCTAGTGTGTAGAGAGAAGTGAAAGAGAATGTAAGGTGGGAGCCAGTTGTAATTAATATAGGTGACAAAGCCTTAAACTACCAAAATGATAGAAGCAAAAGACATTGTAATTCAAAATAGTTTGTAAGCAAATCAAAAGTTCATTCATATTTCTGGGGACCTAACAGATAATTGAGAAGAGCTCATCAGTGGACCTTCTTCACCATGCTGTGTATGGGGAAGTCACAGGAGTGCCCTATGAAATTGGGGGGGGGTTTCCTCCTTAAAATGACAGATTAGCAGTGACACTGCACCAGCCCACTTCAGGAAGGAGGGCTGATCAAAATGTATCGTGTATGTTTAAATAAAAATAGTACTCCAGTAAAAGACATGTTGCATTGCCATTAGTCTCCCCAAAGATATAGCCTTTTATGCCAAACACACTTCCTGCAAGACAGCTGGTGGCTCTTTTTCACGAGTATCTTTACAAAGTGTGATTGGAGCTGGTGAATCCTGCTGCCACCTGCCACGTGATGGTAAGGCAAGCTTAGGGCAACACGAGTGTGTCCTCATCCGCTTATTCACAGGACTTAGCACCATGTGACTCTGGGCTCTTCCCCACAATCAGAATGACCACAGCAAGGGAACATGTGAACCACTGAGGACACTGGTGCAGCTATGACATTCACAGGAAAGGGCGTTGCTCTGGCTTCCCAGAGTGCCAAGAAGGATGGATGAGGGGTCGGACACAGTGGGGAGTATCTTGAGGGATCTTATTGGCAATGTGCATTGACTATAGTAATTTTTAATTTAAATTAATATTTTTGATCATAACACATATACACCTAACTGTACTTTCACATACACTCACACACATTCTTTGTAATTGGAAACAAATAGTTTCCTTGAAAGTATAGTATTTCTAATAATTAGAATAATCAGAACTTATTTGCAGTTTTCTATACACACATGTATATTTTCCATAATGTAGCTAGACTTAGTCACTACATGCTGACATAAAGGTAACTTCACATTTTTTAAATCTTAATACTTCAAATCATTTCCAAACTACTAGAAAATGAGTGCAAGGGAAGGAACCACATGCCTGTTTTTAGGATTCATCTACCATATCAGAAAGAACTTTATAAACCCTGATTGACAACCGCTTTTATACCATCATTTAGGTTTTTTTAAAAGAATTATATAATGAGAAACTCATCACAATCTCTCTCGACTTACTGTTTTGTTCTAATTATAAAAGTAATAAATTATAGAAAAATCAGTTATACACCAAAATATAAAAACTAGCATAAAAATTACCGCTAACTTTATGAGTTACTGAAACTATTTCATATGCCATTAAACATCTGAGTAATGGTCACATGACCTCAGAAGTCACCATCACCCGAAGAACCCATCCCAGTTGACCAGCTGAACTCAGCACAGCGAATTCATCTCTGGGATTTGATAGTGTAGATATGGTGAGGAGGCAGGGAAAGGAGTTTCAACTTTTTAAAAGATTCAACCTAATGGAGGGATGAGAAGATCATAGTCAGAGGGCGTCCTGTTGAGTGAAGAATCATGCTTTGGACTGTCCCGAGTTGGAGGCCTGGCAGGTGGCAATGGCACTGGATCAGAGGCTGAATCAAAAACATCTCCTAGAGGATAACACAAAACCTTATTGTATTTTTAGTACAATAATGGCACAGAATTTTGCCTTAAAATTCTGACCATTATGTGGATCACAAAGGAGAATATATTCTATACCTACCCTTTAAATATAAGCCTAATTCGGGGATGTTTGATTTCTTCATCTCTGAAGATGTACCATGTATTCCATTCAATATACAATGGCCATTATCACAGGATCTAAAGCAGAAATCAGAGGCACAATCATATCAAAAGTTAAGAGTGTTTAAAAGTTGTGTGAAGTAGGTAGAGGGACGTGGGGTCCCTGCATATATACTTAAGTTTGAAAACAGATATGGTGTCTTTTCTGGAAATAATACCTTAAGCAGTATCTAGATATTCTTCTATTTTAAAAATCATAAGTAAATATTTTTTAAAAGACAAATAGTTTCTCTCACTCTTTTTTAAAACTGAAACCAAAAATTACAAGGGCCATAAAAATTGCTGATACCTTAAACGCTTCTTTGAAATACCTAGTCGAATTTTTCAAGTCAAAAAGTAGTATGTGCCATGACAAAGAATACACACTTGCAGTGACTTCAATATTTGTTGATGGCATTAATTGTATTATTTTTATTTATGTAACTTAAGGTTTTAACAGGTCACAGCCCATAAAGAGAAAAATAAACATGTTTTGAGCAACCCCATTAGAATTCTGATAGGGTTATCTGAAAGCTGAGATCCTGCAGGAGTATCCCTCATATCCAGTGTGGTCCCGGATAATCTCTGGCCTCTGGCCCCTGACACTGTGGAGACATGGCTTTAGCAAAGGCCTTCAGAACACAACATTTAAATTTTATTTAAACTGCTTAAATCTCAGTGCTGTAAAAAGCAGTGATGGTATTTATGTTGTTTTGGGCACTACTACTTTGGAACCACATTGTGGACACAATGGATATGACCAAAGCCTGGGAAGAGAGCAGGAGGAACAGAGGTGCGAATATACCTGGCCTTCAGCATCTAGCTGGGCAACATTCACCTGAGAAAGAACTGTGGACAGTGAAGCTTACTCTTTTTACTCTTTTCCGAACTGCTCTCAATTCTTAGAGCAAAGTCAAAGTACGCACATACTGGAAGACCATGGATATTTGAATAGTTATTGCAAGATTACTTCATCTGAAATTCATTTCTGTTCTCTCTGGTGACCACTTCTCTTTAAGGGGCCAGATATGGTTCATTTAAAAGTAGTTATCATGTATTGAATCTTCATAATAATGATGGATTTTACTACAGCTGAATTGAATTATTCATTTGCCATTTTGCTTTTTCCATATATTGACAATTTATTTTAACTGATGTTCCAAGAGGGAAAAGTACACAGAGAAAGGAATTGTACAGCCTGAAGAGTGCTTTAGAGAAGACAAGACAGCACTACATCTATCAGTTTTCAAGAAAAAATTAGATAAAGAATTCACTACAATTAAGTTTAGGGATGATTGACATTTATAACTTGTCTATAATAGTCAAAAGAATGTAATGATGGTTATAATTCAAATGTATTTTCAGGATTCTGAAGGCTTGCCACCAAAATCTCATCCACTATGATATGGTAATTAAAATTTAACATATTAAAATTATACCTCTCATTTGCCCGGCAATAAAAACATAAGATTCCCAGAGAGACCAAAAAGGCTTATCCTAGTTCTGATTTTAAAAATTACTTTGCATTTGTAAGAGCCAAAGGGACGAACAATTGTAGCAATTTATATTTGATGAAAAGGAATAAGATTTTTCTCTAATAGATCAGTAGACACTTGGTTCTCTTGATATAATAAATTGTCTCCCTACTATTTTACCAACAAATGTCTTAAATACCAGCGATTAGCTCGCAGTATGTTGGTTCTTGTATGAAAAGTGAAGTCCAGCTACTAAACCTGGTTGATGATTCTAAACAGTACCAGGTATTAAGTCAGACCTCGGGTTAAAACAAAGATTTTTCTTTTCCAAGTACTGTATTTCATTTTCTGCCTCACTAAGATACTTTAAGAAAGGCACTAAAACACTTTTCAGCTGAGCACAGTGATACATATCTGTAATACAGGCTGTTCAGGAGGTTGAGACAAGAGGGTCACAAGTGGAAGCCAGGGTGGCAACTTAAGTGACACCTTGTCGCACAATAAAAATTTTAAAAAGGGTTGCGAACTTGCATCAGTGATAGGCTATGTGCCTAGCATTGTCAAGATATTAGGTTTAATCTCTAGTATCAAAAACAAAACCCCAAGTTTCAGTAATTTCATCTGCAAAGAGGGAAACTTGCCAATCATAAAATGTTTTTAGTTGACTGATCTGACCTGGAAAGGGAAGTCAAATCAGTTCAGTCAGTCAGTGGATGCTAGCTAGTAGCAGGGCCAGCAGTGCCAGGAATGCTACACTTGGGGACCAGAGTTCAGAAAGGCAGTTCTGTAGCTGAGAGCTAACCATGAAGTGGTTTGTACATGTTAGTAAGATGACAAAAATACTAAAATTTACTAATTCAAAGCAGAAACATGCTTTTACTTAAAGCCAAATTAAGATTTCAGGACATATCAACTCACTATTGGTCACACTTACTTTTACATGGCTGCCACTTCACAGATCAGGGAAATCTGAGTTATAGTGACAGCAACAAATAGGAAACAACAAAACACTAACAAAGAACTTATATTTCTGTTTTAAGAACTGGATAGAAGCAAGTGGCACATCAAGAAGGGAAACAAAAATAAACTATACTACTCTTTATGTCATGAAAAATTCTATGCAAGTCAGAAACACTTCAGTTTCTGCCCACAGTTTTCATATGTGTTTGGAAGTGATAAAATACAGTAAAATAGCTTATCAAAGTGTATAACTAATGAACATTGTATGGAATATATGGCCGCATTTTTGTTAACAATATAATTTGGAATCTTCTGAGAGATAACCATAAACTATACCATTACTTTCATTTCTCTGTGACAGCAATGCAGAACATAGCATGAAGGAGGAGACTTTGAATAGAAAATCAAGGATGTTTAAGCAAGTGTATGTGACATGACTACATATAAACAAGCCCGCAGGTGATAATGCTTATGCAGATGTGAGTGGCCAGGCTGCCGGAATCTTACCGAGCAGGAGGCTGTGCATTATGGCAATGAGGTGATTGTGAACTGAGGGACACTGGACGGGATGAAGGGATCTTGTACTCGTCGTCATCTTCCACTTCTGGGTCTCTTGTCTTCTCTGAAAAAGAATTTGCTAATGGACCAGTACACCTACCAAGGGAAAAAGAAAATCCAATCTAGTTTAGGCATCACACATATTTGGAACAGGAAAGTCTGATGTGATATATTCAAATCCAAAGACTATACATTTTTCAATTACAGGGCAACAGCAGAAGGGCTATTCTAGTAAGTACAAATGGAAAGCTTTGCAGTCTTTTGTTAAAAATCTCTTGATAGAATAAAAGAATTCTCATATTTTTAAATGACATGATGAGGAAAATATCAGTAATTTGTCAAAATGAAAAAGTCTTTGAGTTGTAAGAAAATGTATAAAGGCGCTCAAAAAAGCTATTAAAATATTAACATTTTGAAAAAAATTCAAGAAAAGCAAAACACTTTGTTTCAATTTAAATTAAAAGTAGGATTATGAAAATGTATGGCAGTTTATGTTAATAAAAGTTTTTATAGAAAGGTCAAATATTTTGTTTATTCCACTAAAGTTTAACTCTCTGGTGAAATGGTAATTCAGGTTGTTATATTCTCCATCCCAACATAAACTAAGAACTAAAAATGAATGGAATAATTAGAAGTAGATAATAAAAGAACTTGCTAAATAAGTCTTTGATATCCATTATTTTTACAGTTTAAATTCCCAAGCTAATAAGAGCAACAGAAGGAATAAAACAACATCAGAAAAAATTTTCAAGTATTTTGCTCACTTAAGCAAATAACATTTTTTAAAAACCCAAAGAAATGAAAGCAGAAACCTCAAATTTTTCACAGCTACTGCTCCTGGAACTTAAGTCTGATGCCAGTGAAAAATGTTAAACCAGAAATGCACATACCCACCCTGACTACAAGACAACCCATTAGTCTGCAAGACACAAGGGATACATCTTTCATGTTAATCATGCACCTCCTGACAAGTCTGTTGCATTAAAAATAAAATTAAATAAATAAAATAAAATAAAACAAACTGCAATTTTGCAGCACCTTCTGTAGAGGGAGCAAGAAGTCTTTGGTATATAGAGTCATCAAGCCTAAATTGACTTTTTCTTTTGATTTCTCACCATAGTCTAAGTGTCTTGAACTAGTGATGTTTCAGATTTTGGATTTTTTCCCCCAAAATTTTGGAATTCCTGTATAAACTTTACCATTTGAGCACCCCTAACATGGTCCTCAAGAAATTTTGGACTTTAGAGGATTCTGGATTTAGGATTTTCAGCCTAATGATGCCCAACCTGTAGTTAAAATACAAACAATTTTATGAGCTTTTCTTTCTGCTAAGTGCAAGAAAGTACTTTGAAAAGGAGTTTCAACTATCTAGGTTTCTGGGAAATTTAGAGGTTAAAGAAAAATTTCATGAGTTTTTGAAGATCTTTCCTTTTTCAAGAATTTTTTCAATATTGATCTTTGAGTTCTTGCTACAGCTACCATAGGATTCCTTTGACCATTAATGGCAAAATAAAGTCAACAGTGTTGCAGCGGCAGAAGGTTTGATGTCACAGCCCAAAGCACAAGTGGGGACTTAAGATTTATACCTGTACTATGGTTTAAACTTGGGAGATTTATTTTGAACTGGAGGCAGGTGAGTGAACCTACTACAGAATGGTAATGTGCTGACATTACAGCAGGGGTTTAAAACATTTTCTGTAAATTCTTATAAATACAAGCTCAATTTAGCAAACTCAAGAATCAGAAAAAGGTTCTATTACCAAACCAAATGAGAACTATATATCCCTTTCTATGCCCTAACATACTTTTACTTAGAATGTATCCTTTAAAAAAATACAATTCAAGAATATACTACACAAAGGAAAAAAAAAACTTTTGGCTAAACACTGAAAAACTATATCAATATCAGGGATTTTATAGGAGCTGCCTATTAGTTACTTCCAAAGATTTTCATAGTTTCCAAGGAAACGCTTCACTATGAGTTGCAAACGAACAAGTTCTAAAATTACACTTGTGCCTAATTTTGTATGTCATCTTCATTTATAGACAATTTTGATGGGGTGGGTTTTATTCTTTTGTTTTGCTGCTAATGAATAGACTACTTCTGAATAAAATAAAAAGCAAAGCTCATCTCATTTTATGGAATAAAGGATTACTGCTAAAATTTACTAGTTACATATTAGTGTAAATGGATCTTGGTGAGTCATACTTAGAAATGGAAAAAAAGCCAAATGGTCTTGCATCTCAATAGGAAAAATATGCTTTTATGTCCCACTTATCACCACTATAAAGTTCTAGTTTATTTACTCTTTTAAAATATTCAATTATTGTATACTCTTTGAAAGTAGCACCTTATGAGAATATTATGTTAGCACATTTTATTCAGTATTATGTTTTTATGAAAAAGTGATCTCACCTAGTTCTGAAAAGAAAGAGAAGCAGTTTATATCACAGAAAGAAAGCAAAGGTACAAGATGAAGATGTATAAAGTACCAAAGATAAATCTAAACTCGTGTAAATAATTACACGATTTGTAATTACATGTGGGATTTTCTTCCCTTTACAAAATCATTCCAAAAGTAGACTCAGTCAGTTTTACTTGCAACTTAGTAAATGGAGGAACAATTAGATTTAGAATTAATTTCTAATCACATCTATTACTTCTGGCAGTATGGAAGAACTGCAGCTTTGGGGACGTGGAACACAATCAGCCACTGATAACCTGTGGGAAGGTTTGAGGGTACTTGGAGATTTACGTGGGACAAACCCTATTTGGGCAGTTCCTCTTTCAAGTGCCAACACTCCACCATGCATGCCTTCTGCCTCAGTTTCACACTGTCCACGTACAGTCTCACTGTGTTTGGCCCCGTGGCCACCATTCCGGAGTTAACACGCTGGCCTGCACTGGGACACGTGCTCCAAAAGATGTGCGACTATCTGGCCCCTGACCTGCACATCATGTCAAATTCACTCTGGGTGAGCTGTTTTGAGATGTTCATTTTCTACATGTACACACTAGAATTACACCAAAACCGAAAAACATAAACTAGGTAAATTTCTATGCCAGCACAACGGTGATCTTTTCTAATTACTACACCTAATTAGCAATTTCACAATTCAAAATGGAAGGCTCAAAACTGTATTTCTCCAGAACAGTCTACATTTTTGGTGTGAGGCATGTAAGAAGGGTGCTTCTGCATACTACACATACAACGACCCTTATATCTCTGACACCTTAATTACTTTATCAACTTAACCATGGGGAGGGGGGCCAGAAACATTCACTGTAATATGTACATATGAAAATTCTTATGATACAACCCCCTAATTTGAAAGGGTTTTCTTTGAACCTGAATTAATCTCTGTGTATAAAAGTTCATTTATTGGTGTTGTGTTTTCTATAAATTCAACTATTTGTATCCTGCTTTGAATTGTAGAACAAAGTAAGGCAGGATATTAGAAATTATGGGGCTGTGCCACATAAAGTAACTTCTCTAAATATAAGTTTAAGTTTTATCATTTGCAGTCTATGTCTCAAGGTTTTTTCATGGTATCAGGAACAACCATAGTGGTATGCCCTTAGGCATGAAGAAAATGATTTGTTTTGACACACAGACCTGCAATTGCTTTGTATTCGTGTTCTGCCCTGCATCCACCATGCGCACACAGATAACCCCACAGCTTGCTCCCTTACTTCTTTCATGTTTCTGCTTAAACTTTATCCTTCCAGACAGGTCTTTACTAAGTGTCTCCTGTAAATCTAAAACTTTTCTGCTATTTACATGCCTCCCCGCTTAGAGTTCACCCGAGCCATTTACCACTATCTGACAATATGTAGTATGATTATTCACTCTTCTCCTTCATTACAGCACAAATTCCAAAGGGGACAGGATTTTAAAGCCAATACAGCAATTGAAGAAAACAAAAATTTGGATGCTCTACTTACTGAATGTAAAACATCAGTATGACAACCTCACTACCTTGACAAAAAAATTAAAAAAAAAAATGTAGTGTTGATTTCATGGATATTTGAAAGCCACTGACTAATATGCCAAATGTGTAAAAGATCCAATTATATATGATGAAGCACAATAAAAATACTCTAATGAAATGACAGTTCTCATAATTCAAGAACATTATCTTACCTGGAAGTCTTTACTCCACTATTACTTGAAATGATATATCTATTTGCCAATATATTTGATGTAAAATATTTTCAAGTTTAGTTCAAGTTTGAAAAAATTAATTTCAGTACAATTTAGTAAATGCATGATTTCAAATAGCTATTAAACAATTGACTTTTAAATATTCCCTTAAAAAAGGGGTGTGGTGGATCATGCCTGTAATCCCAGCACTTGGGAGGCAGAGGCAGGAAGATTGCTGTGAGTTTGAGGTCATCCTGGGCTACACAGTGATTTCAGGGCCAGCCTGAACTACAAAGCGAGACCCTGTCTCAAAGAAAAAAATATATATATATATAACAAAACCTAAAATAATAATAAATTACCTCAAGCATTTACTTATAACACTACATAGTGCATTGTCAATCATGTCTATTACATAGAAACCATTTAAAAACATTATTTGGGGGAAATTAAGGATTTAATATCAACACAAACAATTATAGTTTGTGTTTCAATTTACAGTATTTGGAAGTAAATTTTAGATAGCTACAATTTGCAATATAAATTACACACTAGGGGTTGGGAATGTAGCTCAGTGGAAATGTTCTGTATGACATACATGAGGCCCTGGGTTCATTCCCCAGTCCTACAAATAAATAAGACAGATAGATAAACTAAAAATCATATTATGAAAGTCACATAATAGCAAAGATATGGTTTAGGGAATAATGAAACTATTACAGAGAAATCTCAATCACAAAATTATGGTGATTAAGAATACTAGTATCAGATACTTAACAATCACTTATTTTTAACAAAATATAGATAAAAAGGGCCGGAGGGTTGGCTCAGTGGTTCCAGCGCCTGCCTCGCAAGCTCAAGGTCCTGAGTTCGATCCCCGGTAACCACATATAATGCTGGGCGTGGAGACATGCCCACCAACAATCAACACCGCATACCACAATGCGGGACATGGGGGCTCACGCCTGTAATCCCAGCACTCTGGAGGCAGAGACAAGAGGATCGCTGAGTTCGCGGCGGCTTGCCTGGGCACCATAGTGAGCTCAGTGCCAGCCTGAACTACAAAGTGAGACCCTGTCTCAAAAAGCAAAATATAGATAAAAAGCTAGCTTTGAAAATCTTGAATTTGACATTTGGATTTTCAGTATATCTGAGAACTCCAAAAGTTTAAGTGGATATTTATGATTTTGGGTTATTCTGATTTTGAAATATGTACCAAGTCTAATATGACTATCTACTTCAGTATCAATGACTATTTCAAGAAGTGATGTCTAAGAACTCTGCTCTGTGACCCTTCAGAACTGAGGTTCTGCGCCCACTGTACTGACTGTACACTCATTAATGACAGCAAAGTACCAGCAATTATTATCCAACATGATATTATGACTATTATAACATCCAATATTTATATGGTATTATAGGATACTAGTTCAATTTATACTGGTTTCAGCAATGAGTTGTGAGCAGCCTTGTTTAAAATAAGACATATTTACTTCTGGAAGGAAGTCTATAACCCTATCTGGTTTTATTCTACTGTTCACATCAGAATTACATGCTGCTTTTATAATAAATACAGTATATAAACAAGAGAAATGTTTGTAATAGTGAAAAGAAGGGCATGTCTATAATATCTAAATGTTTTAAAAATTTAAATGAAAAATACTGAACTGTTAACTCTGCACATTGATATTAAGACACACATATGTATGTTAGGGTACAGGTTATGTTATTTTTTTCTTTATGTACATATTTTCTACAGTGAACTGCCATCTACAGAGTCAGAATAAAAGAAAATGGAAACATAAATGTGCCATTAAAATCTAACAATCTTTTATGGCTAATTAGCATGAGAGAAAACTAATTTTTGGTTAAATGGATATTAAAATATTTCATTAAAACAAATGCACTATGTTTGAAGCAAAGAATCAGGTAATTGGAAAGAAAGTATAATCATATGGCTTATTATCGCTTCTCAGCCTTTTGGCTAAGATCAAGTGTAATCATATGGCTTATATTAAACACTCTTACAAGTGATAAACTAGGAAGACATCAGTAAAATAGACTTCCCTATGATCTTCCTACTTTTGCTTTGTTTAAAAGAGGAGTATTTTATATTAGTGAAGAAAAGTACAACCTCTACTTCTTCTTCTTTTTTTTTTTTTTTTTTGGAGACAGGGTCTCGCTTTGTAGTTCAGGCTGGCTCTGAGCTTACTATGTAGCCCAGGCAAGCCTCGAACTCAGCAATCCTCCTGTCCCTGCCTCCTGAGTGCTGGGATTACAGGCATGAGCCACCACACCCCGCACTGTGGTATGTGGTATTGATTGCTGGTGGGCGTGAGTTTCCACGCCCAGCATTGTATGTGGTTACTGGGGATTGAACTCAGGACCTTGCGCTTGCGAGGCAGGCGCTGGAACCACTGAGCTAACCCTCCAGCACTGCAACCTCTACTTCTTAACATAGTTGCCAATACAGACTTAATAAACAGTACCTGAAACTCTATATTCTAATTAGCAAATTTACTTGTTTCAAAGCTCTTTGAATTATAGAGGTAACTGGGCTTAGATATTCCATTATAGATACATTTAGAGTATGAGTATGTCCTCACTCACAGAATAAGTGTAATTGCTTCCAGCTCTGGTTTCTGGCAATTCCAAGAAACGCTCTCTCTGAAGAATGGTCCTATTAGCTGAGTTGTCTAATATCTCTGAATAATGTCAGGTTCCATAGTCTGGTTTTTCCTTACATACTGCCTTAGCTAGTGGGTCCATCTTCTGTGACTCAAGCTATTCCCACTCCCTCTGTCCTCCACTACTAAGTCTCTGACAGCCTCTCCTCCCAACTTGTAAAATGAACAGGCTAGCACTCCACAACTGCAAGCACAACATCCCCTAGTAATTTCATGTATGTTAACTTCATTCCCTGAACTTAAAATTTCTTAGGGGATGAGATTACCTTACTTCTCTTTAGATATGTATACTGGGAGTTCAGCAACTTACAGAGGACTTAAAAAAAAAGCTCTAAAAGCAGATAAAAATCAATCAATCAAGAATTCTACAGCAAAGAATTGGAGAACATGATAAAGTGGTAGACCTCTGGATTTTGTAATTTTTTTTATCCCAGTTCTGAGGACTGAACCAATATTTTATGCAGGCTAGTCAAGTGCTCTACTTCTGAGCTACATTCTTTTTTTTTTGCTTTTTGAGACAGCGTCTCGCTTTGTAGTTCAGGCTGTCCCTGAGCTCACTATGGTGCTCAGGCAAGCCGCCGCGAACTCAGCAATCCTCCTGTCTCTGCCTTCCGAGTGCTGGGATTACAGGCGTGAGCCACCAAGTCCGGCATTGTGGTATGCGGTATTGATTGTTGGTGGGCGTGCCTCCACGCCCAGCATCATATGTGGTTACCGGGGATTGAACTCAGGACCTTGCGCTTGCGAGGCAGGCGCCGGAGCCACTGAGCCAACCCTCCGGCCCCTGAGCTACATTCTTAAAACCTTTTAATTGTTTTAAAATCAGAAAATATATAGCAGAAAATAACTAAGAACAGTAATGCATGCTAGTTTTAATTATAAACAGAAGAAATTGCAGATGTTTTTGCATAAAGTAGAGCCTGAGCCACAGACATTAGGCATGAATTTTCTGAAAAAGTAGAGTAAGGGAAAGACCAACACAGAAAACTCACAAAGCCAGAGAATACATATAAAATACAGGGTAAATATTAGGAATCACTGAAAATTATTTTATGTGGATAAAATTCTGGAAGTTCTTATTGCTAGCAGATAAGTACAGAATGAGTTAAGTAGAAAAGAGAAAGCAATGCATGTTTTAGAGTGGAAAAGAGACCTATGCAGAGCCAAATGTACATTACATCAGTGCAGCAAACAAAACTCTACTACAGCAGGCAGCCTGATTTGCTTTATGACCAGGAAGATAAGAAGTGGGAGATGTGGCTTTAACCTGGTGTAAGTGGGGAGTTGCCACTTGTCTGTGCACTGCGCCGTCATGTCCCCACTCTTGATAACCCTCAGGTTAGCTCATTTACTAACTTTAAATCCACTGATAGTAACTCTGAGTACTTCGAAGCTTATTGAATCTTGCAAGATTGCAACTATGAGACAAAGCTGGGTGATGGAAAAATCAGCTAAATATGAAAACTCTAAAAGAGCAATCAACAGTTCTAAGGCTCCACGGATTTGAGACAGGGAACCAGGAGGAAGCAAGGATCACTCTGTGATACCAAACAGAGCAATGGGGATAAAATGCGACACTGGGACAAAGGAGAGGCCAGTTGGAAGAACAGCTCACTGTACCACTCCAACCCTCTGTGAGCACAGAGCTCTTTAGCCCCTTGGCTCTATGTAACCTCACAGTTGAGATAAGCCTCACAGACGCTGGGGCTCTCAGCAAAAATTGAGAAGGGTCTTGATTTCTGGTACAACCTGAATGGATTGTTTCTTTCCTATGTGCCCTGAAGTTTCTGTATTGGTAACTTCAAAAGCATTCTTCACCATATTTCTATGCACTGACAAATGATTTCCAAATTCAGTATAACTCACTTTATGCTAGGGAGCAGTGTGGTGACAGGAGGAGGAGAGAGCCGAGGAGGAACATCATACTCTTCGTTTCCTAAGTGGCCATTGGAGAAGACCTGCAAGTAAATAAATGGTTATTTACCAAGACATTACAATGCAACGAGATGATTCAGGAGTCAAACATCTTGGTGATGAATTAACATTACCTAAAACAGCTGCAGGTCATATACAATAAAAGATACCATAATTCTTGAGACACAGCTGAGAGGTAATTCTACGGTTTATATAAATTAAATATAATAAATCAGATTAGTAACATTTCTCAAATGTGATCAGTTTTTATAGAAAAGAAAGAGGGACTGGATAAAAGAAAAAGCAGCACTGGTATTATTTCATTTCTTTCTAAATAAAACTATTCTAAATGGTGCCTCTTTATGGTCCACAGAATATTCTCTAACTTCCGGCTATAGTAGTCTAGCACAATTATGAGAAATCTTTTGTGTTTTCAAGGCTGTGACTTCAGGTCTCTTGATAACTAAATATTTGTCTGGCTCTCAAAGTGTAGACAGAATTAAATTTTGGCTGCTGAGCACCAATAACCACAATTCTCAACTTGCTCACAGAAGAATCAAAGAAAGCCAGTGTTTAACCACTGAGAACTAGGAAGCTCTGACTTTCAGGTTTTCAGTCACACTACAGAAACCATCTCAACAACTGTGCTTTCCCAACCACCTGAGTTTAGCACAAATTAACAGGAAGGATTTGAGAGGTCACTTGACAAAGGCTCAGTCACAAGGACAGACTGAATACAGGGTAAGATCCCTAAGTGGTCTGTAGATTTTCTTCACAGGCCTCTTTTGTACTTTTTTTTAACTGAATACTGGTACATTTTATATACACCTCACGATCACACTCGACAATGGGAAATTTGTACCAGTATATGACATGAGTTAATTCTCATTTTTACCCATATCTATGCCCACCTTACAAACCCCCACCCCATACACATATGGTTTCTTTTTTAAATCATATTTATTCCTTTCCCTCATTATTTACCCCTATCCCTTTCCCTTTGAATATTTCCCCAAAATTTTATTTCACAAAATCTGTCATACATTCTAGAACTCATTTACATCTACAGGTTCTCATACCAGAGAAAAGATATGGTATTTGCATATCTGTGACCTATTTATCTCACTTATTAGTGTGTCCTCGAGGTTTGTCCATTTGAGTATAAATAACTCAAACTTATCATTCTTTATGGCAGTGTAACAGAGCAGAAGACCAGTGGAATAGATTAGAAGATCCAGATACATTAAGCCACCTTATCTTTGACAAAGGAGCCAAACATCCTCAATGGAGGAAAGACAGCCCCCCTTAACAAATGGTGCTGGAAGAACTAGGCTTTAACCTACCAAAAACTAAAGCTAGACCTATCTCTTTCACCATGTACTAAACTAAAATCACAGAGGATTAGAGACCTAAAATTAAAACAAACACTAAACCTACTGCAAAACAGGTTAGTTAAAACTCTTGGAGACATTGGCTTTGGGAGAAACTTTATGAACAAAACCTTTATAGCATGAGAACTAGCAGAAGAATTAACAAATGGGATCTCATCCTATTAAAGAGCCTCTGTACAGCCAAAGAAACCACTGGCATAGCTAAAACCAACAACATGGGGAAAAATCTTTACTAGCTGTTTAGACAAAGGGCTATTCTCTATAATATATAAAGAACTTTAAAAAATCCGTCTCCCCAAATTTAAAGACCCAGTTCATAAAAGGGCATCAGAAATGATCAGACACTTCTCAGAGGAAGAAGTAAAAGCAGCCAAGATGAAGAAATGTTTGACATCACTGGTCATTCAAGAGATGCAGATGAAAACAACACTGAGATTTCATCTAACTGCACAAAGATTGACTGCTATTAAGAAATTAACCAGCAAAAAATGTTGGTGAGGCTGCGAGGAGGATGGAACCCTTCTCCACTGTTGGTGGGAATGTAGACTAGTGCAACCATTGTGGAGATCAGTGTGGAGAATCCTCAGAAACCTAGAGTTAGAGGTCCCATTTGATCCTGCTATTGCCCTGCTGGGAATATATTCAAGAGAATTAAAAGAATCATATCATATGGTGGCTCATGCCTGTCATCCCAGCACTCGGGAGGCAGAGGCAGGAGGATTGCTGAGTTCGAGGCTTGCCTGGGCTACATAGCGAGCTAGGGCCAGCCTGAACTACAAAGCGAGACCCTGTCTCAAAAAAAAAAAAAAAAAGAATCATATCATAGAGACATATGTGCACCCATGTTCATAGAAACTCAATTTGTGATAGCTAAATCTTTTTTTTAATTGAATTCTTTATTAGTACAATTTATATACATCTCAAAATCACATATAACATTGGGAAATTTGTACCAGTATATGCCACAAGTTAATTCTCATTTTTACCCATATCCCTACCCACTCCCCCCTCCTCCCCCCTTATACATGCTCTTTTTTCTTTCTGTATCATATTTATTCCTTCCCCTCATCATATTCCCACACCAAGTTTCCCATAGAAATATTCCACTCTATAAAAGCTGTCCTACTTTCTAGAACTCATTTGCATCTACAGGTGTTCATACCAAAGAAAAGATCCGGAAATTGTCTATCTGTGATCTATTGATTTCACTTATTAGTATATCCTCCAGATGTCTCCATTTGCACCTAAATGGATCGATCTTGTCATTCTTTATGGCAGAGTAATACTCCATTTTGTAAAAAAACCACATCTTCTTTATCCACTCTCCAGTTGATGGACATTTGGGTTGTTTCCACGATTGAGTGATAGCTAAATCTTACAAACAACCCAAATATCCATCAACTGGAGAGTGGATAAAGAAGGTGTGTGTGTGTGTGTGTTTAATAAAATGGAGTATGATTCTTTTAGATTATTAGTTTGTATTTAAAAGGGAGACCACT
>PVIC010002488.1:0-77147 GCA_004025085.1 Thryonomys swinderianus
TTTTTTTTTTTACCATGGTATAATTGTCTACTCAATAATATTAGGATACAGAATAAAAGTACTCCACACAAATATAGTACATTAAAATCATGTGAGCAGAATTAGGGAGTAAAAAGCAAAAAGGAATCTACATTTCTCAATCCATAAGCTTCAATACAGTGTATTGGACAATTGAGAGAGGCTGGTAACTGCGTTTTATAAGGAAAGGTATCGGGGTGGTTGTCATGCTCTGAGATCCACTCCCCTAAACTGCTCCGAGGTGGGGAAGCCAGCATGCCATGTGGGAAGAATTTCCTGATGTATCGACTAAGACCAGATCGCTGGAATCGGTTCGTTCCAGGACAGCAAAAATGAGGGCTGCTGCTTTGGAGTGACAGACTCCATTGCCAAAACAGGCCAAGTCTTTCTGGGATAAATTCTCACCTTGTTAAGTTTCTCTGGGTGTGATTGGAAAGGGGGTGTCCTCCTCAGGCTCCCTCCCTGCTGACTCTCACAGCAGGCAGCTGTCCTCGCTGTCGTATGGTAATGAGCTACGACCCGCTGCCCCCCATGCCATCCGCACGGCTCCTCTTGTCTTCAGTGCAGCTGCTGCATGCAGTGCAAATGAGAAAATTTTATGAAATAATTATCTTCAGAATAACTTTGAACATTTATGAAATTAAATGCTATTTATTCATTAACATCTGAAAAACCAGAAATATCATTCCATCTGCCTTGGATGAAATCAGCCTTTATTCAGTTCAGTGTTATCACAAATGAGTCTGCTTGCTTTCATAGCTTTTTCACACTCTCTGTTGCTTTTAACTCTGGAGAGTGTGTGCACCGTGGCTCACACACGATGCTCCGTTCCGATGAGACAACTGCGAATTACAGACAGACAATACAGGACACTTTAGTAAGCTGAATAGAAGGATCTACAAGAAGCATCTATGGGTAGCTGTTTGAACACTTTTGCTTAGGTTTCATATTTTACTTTCTATAACTGGTTTGATGGAAGTCTTAAGAGAATAATAGCATTTTGTAGCTTTTCCTGATTACTATTGTACTCGTTATAAACTGTATCTTTCATTTAGATATGCTAAACAGATTTTTTTCTTTTTAATAATGGGCAAGTCTCTTTTCATACAGTGTTTAGAATGGAAATTAATATTAATATTTACTCCTCTGGGTTAGCAAAATGAATCTCTATAACTTCAATCAACTGTAGGAGAGAAAAGAATCTGAGACAAATGAGTAAGATTGGACCGTGAGCTCTACAAGTATTCGGCTGATAATGATCACCCCAAAAGTTATTTTTCTTATTTTATAAACATAAGATACTTTCATTGTAACAAAACCAAATTTGTAAGCTAGTATTTTCAATTACTTCTACAAATTTTGTTAGATTTAAATAAGCAGTGCTCACATCATACTGGAGGTTAGTTTTTCCTGTTGGATATGATTTGAATTAGACCACACTTCCAGGCGAAGTTTTCCATTTCCTGTCTGAGGCAGGGTTGATATTCCATGTTTTGTTTCTCCTCTGTTTCTCAGCAGGTTAATGTAGGCCTTGTTACAGCTCATGAAGTACCTTTTATAGTTTACTTCTTTCTTGTTTCTGTATGTTAGTTGCAAGATTTTAAGATTTCAGCAACATTTCCAGCTACATGTAAGCCCCATAAGCAATTATAAGAGATGGTGATTCTTGGGGAGTTTCTCAGGTATGAGAAAAGCATTGGCTATCCTGCAATTATGTATTTATTCGGTGCAAGACAACATTGAACATACAGTGTTACAAATATCATTCTTCTTTTGCTAGACATGACTACCAAATTTCTTTTTGTCACCTATTTTCTTGAGTTGTGTACTGTTACATGTGTTTGTAACCATCAATAAAAGTCCAGCAGGAAAATTATATGTCCCATTTTTCAAAACAGTTTAATGCCTTTATTTCCCTGTCTTAAAAATGGAGATAATTATTTTTAATTCTTCACAATTTTGTGCTTAAATATATTAGAGAGTGACTGTTGATGTTCTCAGCATAATATTAACAGAACTTCAACATCAATAAATATGTTGATATAATTATAGATATGGATTTAAATTGAAATAAAATAAAATAAAATTGAAACAGTATGTACTTGCATCATAATGTTACGAATACAAGTGACAAACAACACAGGCCAGCTTAAGCAGAGGCAGAAAATTTATTATAATAATGGGAGTGGCTTGTATAACAAAAAAAGAACAGAATTTATTTAGTTAGTTTCAGTTCTGGGAGAGATTATTTCATATACAAGTGGGCTGGTTGGCCTCTGTCATGCTACTTCAGGTTAAAGGTGGAAATCAGATGGTGAGATACTGCCTGAGAGCCCCATCCATGGGGGTGGGCAAGAGGGTAGTTACTGGCACTGCTTCAGATACAATGCCATCTTCCTCTCAGGTGAGATGGTCAGTCTGGTTGCCTTAGGGTCTCCGGTGGTGTTTCTGGGCAATTGTCTTTTCTAACCACCCATTTGACGGTTTGAAATCTTACCACTCATTCTCCTCCATGAGACAAACAAGGCATGTCTGCCTGTCACTGAGTCTACAGTTAATTCGTGACCAATGTGGAAAATCTCTGTGGGGAACTAAAGGACAGGACCCCAGGACAACGCGGATGAAGGGAGCGGCCTCTACACTGGCGAGGCAAAAGGCATTCAGCGTGCAAACCTTCGCTGATCGCCTAAGCAGCAGGTACCACACAAGAATATTCACATTGATTATTTTATCCAACCTCCAAGCTGTCGGGAGGTTATTATTGCAGTGGTTGGAAGAAGGAACAGTGGTACAACTGAAGCCCCTCCAGTTTGTACAGTAAGAGGTAAAAACGCTGGGAAAGCCACAGCTCCTTTACCTATCAAGCTAGGTCACACTTCGAGGCTAAACATTGCTACACGAGTGAAAAACATATACTTCCATATATGTGTTCATATATACATGTATACATATGTGCAGGCTCATGTATATATACATATATATGTGTATAATAATGAAGAAGGATGAAGCACAACAAAATTACTTTTACTGACATAATAAGGGTCCTAATATAGTGTGTTGTAAGTCGTTGTCTGGCTCCTTGCATTTATGTTACCTATTTTTCTGTTTTGTTATCCTTGGGGATCCAGCTCTGGCCCTGTGCTTTCCAGGTGGGCGCGGTGCCCCCTGAGCTAAATCCCCAGC
Organism: Thryonomys swinderianus; assembly: GCA_004025085.1. Classification (NCBI taxonomy): domain Eukaryota; kingdom Metazoa; phylum Chordata; class Mammalia; order Rodentia; family Thryonomyidae; genus Thryonomys; species Thryonomys swinderianus. The sequence continues at coordinate 3,202 of PVIC010002488.1, forward strand.
CGGCTATTCTGTTATCCTGTGGAGCAGACCATCTATCCCTTTAGCTTATGCTTCCCCTGGCTCCTTCAGCGCGAGGCCGGGCCGCCTGCTCGTCCGCCCCAGCCGCACCGCCCAGCCCGGCGCCGGTCTGTCTGTCACACCATCAGCGAACCCCTCGGGAGCCGGCACCGCCAAAGGCTCCACAGGGTCCTGTTTGTTAAGAGAACGAAGAGTTAACTGTCTTCTGCAGTTTTAAGCCATCGATGGTTTCGTGTGTTCAAGTCCCTCACGACGGCCTGCGAGGTCAGCTGAACCGTCTCATCTCTGGTTCTTCGCTCTGTTCTTCCTGCTTCGCGAACAGTGCAGATCACATGCTCTGGGGTCCCCTTCCTGCAGCGGCACAGCGGGCAGTGTCCTCCGCAGGCCTGGCACGCTTCTCGGTGCCCGACCATGGCCGCGGAGAGGGAAGCAACGCTGAAGAGTAGCGGTCAGACAGAACCCTTTCCTTCCTCTGTTCCCTTCCCATTGTCTTCCTAAACTTCCAGCAGTGAAACTGACCACGTTTGGGCAGGCGATTTCAATATACTCTATTTTATTTTTAATACCTGGGATACTTCAGTGTATTTTCACCATTACTTTCCAGATATGGTTGATGAAGCTCCATGTTTGAGAATCATTTTTTTTTTTTTTTTGAGACAGGGTCTCTCTTTGTAGTTCAGGCTGGCCCTGAGCTCACTCTGTAGCCCAGGCAAGCCTCAAACTCAGCAATCCTCCTGTCTCTGCCTCCCGAGTGCTGGGATGACAGGCGTGAGGCACCATGCCCAGCGAGAATCATTTTTAATAATAGTTAACGAGAATTGTTTGCATTCCAAATATTAGACAATGTGTCAAGTACTTTGTGGGCGTTGCCTTTCCCAACAACCTGTGAAGTAAATAACGTTTATTATTTTCCTTTTGTAGAAGATAAAAAAAGAATTGCAGAAAGCCTAAGTAATTTATTCAAGGTGACATCTCTACTCCGTTAATGTGTGTTTCAATTTAAAGTGTTTTAAAGTCTTGGAGATATTTGCTAAAATGGCCCTTGAGAACAGACACTGAAAACATACACAAATGTTTACTAGTTTTGAGATGAATTGTTTGGTCTGAAATTCCTTGGCATTAGTATAAGAAAAAACACACCCTTGTTTATTAAAGTAGATAAAATTATATAGGTAAGTAGGCAAGAAGCTTGCTTGAGCCTAGCATTTGAGAGGCTGGAATAGGGTGCTTTTTTGCAAGTATTGCTTCGAGCATTCCTTTATCCCAAAGCTCAAACAAAGTGTCTCTTTCTTGTCACTGCATATCAAGTTCCTGTTCCCAAACAGATCACAATAAATCCTGTTTTCTTTGTTGCTGTCTTCCATCTTTCCTATAAGCTCATTACATGATTAAAGATCTTATGCACACAAATTTTGTAAAAAGAAATACTGTGATAGTGCTCTGAATGTAAAGTCATTATGCCAGAAAACATTTTCTTTTTCCTTTTTACTTATTTATGTCTCCTGTACAGAAAACGGAGTGGCATGACTCACATGCATGCACGTAGGTGTATGGGTCACGTGTGTGAATGCACACAAAAGCAATGCTGTGCCGCTACGGCTCAGTGATTCTTTCCTTGGTGAGGATATGTCATGCCTCCTCCAGCTTTTCTCTAAAGTGCTGCAGAAAGTAAACACCCTGTAGATAAGCCTCCTGCTGAAACAGACACTCCACTTCCAAAGCTTAGTGCCTGTCCTGTGCATCTCAAAGAAAGTTGCCAAGGAATCTTCTGGATAGAAACACTTCTGTAGAAACACGCATTTCCTCCTAATTATAAAATGCACTATTAGTTGGTGTATGAAGGAAAAGGTTAGTATAAATAAAGCTTGCAGTTAAAATACAGAATATACAATACTTTCTTTTCTTAATAGGCTGATGCAGAAAAATAGAAGAATGGATATAGAAACAGTTATGGTTTGACAAGAAATCAGAAAGAAAAATTAAGAAAATAAAGTTAAAAGGGCTGGATGTTGTTCAGTAGCATATGCAAGTGTCTAGGCCAATCCAGAAAAAGTATGTATGAAAAACAATCTAGATAGAATTAAGGAAGTAACTCTTTTGAGGATGTATGATCCACTTCAACTCAGTGTCCAAGTGGGCGATCCTAGGGAGTATAAAGAAATTGAAATAATGCCTACTAGCAAAGCAGAATCTTCTAAATTGTGGCTTTGTGTCTATGATATTTTACTAATCTTGTTCAGTTCAATATTTTATGAAATAATTAAGTACTTCAAACATATCCTAGAGTTCATGAGGAAATGTGAGTGCATGAAGCATGCTGAATATGCTATAGATGGACTGAGATACATGGTAGTGCTGTGCATGTGTAACATCCATGTACCACAGAGTCAAACTTAACAATATCTTATTCGATGTGTTTTCAATATGTGCCTTTCTTGGATTTTTTTCTGTGTTTCCCATTCATTTTTTAATGGGGGTCATCGCATGTAGAGCGTCCTCTTGCCTCACCTCTGCATGGTGTCCTCCTACCAAAGGCAATCAGTCTCTTACAGATTAATTTTCTCCATATGTTATTTTGCACTTTCACTATTTCCTGTGCCCCTGGCAACATATAGTATTGAGTTCTTGGTGTTTTTGTGTGTTTTTACATGAATGGCATCTCTCTGTGCACATCATTTGTTTTCATTCAGTTTTATACTTGCAAGATTTATTCGTGTTGGCATATATAGATATTTGCACAGCAGGTACAATGAAATACTGTGAAGCAATTAAAGTGAATGAACTAGTTTAATCACTTTAAAATAGCACAGCTCCAGACAGAATAACAAACGCATATGGTGCTGCTTGGCTTACTTATATGCTAAATCCCAAACACAAGCCAAGGCATCAGTAGTTCAGAGCTGGAAATGCTTGGTCTATCATGACCCCGATGTGCATGAGGAGAAGGATTAAACCACTGCCTGGGAAAACATTCAACCTTTTTTTATTCTCTGGAGGGAAAACATACTTCCTATGATCTGAGAGAGGAATGGCAGTTGGCTGAGTGCAGTGCCTGTGAGCACAGAAGCACCTGACTCGGGACCTCTGTGAGCTGTCTAATGGCCTGGGTAGATATGAAGAAGAAAACATGGAAGAGATGCTGAGGGAAAACCCCGAGCCCAAGAGCAGCCCGCGTGTGGCCTGAGCAGAGCTGAGCCCTGAGCTGGCCTGTTCTCACCGGGACAAAGCACAGGGCAGGATATGATACATTTCAGCATATGTGAGGGCCACATCCCTTTGTGCTTGGGATGGGCCATGTGTAGGGCTTAACTGTGGGTTTGGAAGGACTTACTCGGTGGCCGTAAAATAGCCCGAATTAACACTGATAGGGAAGAAAATGGCTTTGACTTCATGGCTGAAGGCCTTGCTAGTTCAAACCATACTTGGTGAGCTGTGCAGACACACCTGAGCGACTCTGGCACACTGTGCAGACTCAGTAACACTTGCAGGAGGCCAAAGGCCCAAACTTCCACTGATGGGCACTTGAATGAGAGTTTGGTACCTTATTGCCTTCACTTGGGTCAGTGCACCTCGATTCAAAGCTCTTAGGTTCACAGGTCCCCGGAGGACATCTGAAATTCTCAAAAGAGAACTTTGCTTTAGGGCTGAATAAATGTTTCTTTAAACTGGCAATTTGTTGTCTAATATTAATGTTTGTTGAAAAATAAAACTCTGACTCCAAATCAGAGCAGTGGCCTTGACGCTGGTGGGTTAGTTAGAAAGTGGCTTCCAGGACCAGAAAAGAGGGAACAGGAGAGTGGAAAAGAGGAGAAAAAGATGAAAACAAATGTACATTATCACATTGGAAACCAACTCAATCTTACCAAAACCTCCCCAACTGTCCACCAAAGAGATCCACCTTCATCTTGAGTGAAAGGCTGTCAAATCCATCTCTTCTCCAGGGTCTACGAGCTGAGCAAGTTCCTACACGAGTCTCAGCCGCTGGAAGAGGCTGAGGGGCAGCCAGAGACCTCCGGCACAGCTGAGGTAAGGTGCTATCGGGTGGATTAACGCCAAGTGTTTCGCGGGGGCGGGGGGAGGGGCAGGAGTGAAACGTGGACAGAAGAGATGGGACACAAGAGTTATTCTAAGGCAGACACAGCGCTTTCAAGATCATATTCACGGGCCAACTGCAACTTCTGAAAGTGGGACTATGCAATTTGGAAAAGAGTGAGGTAGGAATAGATATAATCGCATTCTAACTTAGAGGAGACCTTTATGTTGAGATGGAATGTAATTATCTTGGTTGGTCTAAAATGCTCTGTGTAACAGAGATTGGGAGAGGACCACTGTTGTTGAAGATGTCTTCTTACTGCGGCGATTTTCTGGTTTTGGAGGGAGCAGGGAGTAGTTCTAGCACTAAGTTAATTAAGAGAATGATTACAATAGCACTTCATGGACAGATTTGAACATGCTTATCAGCAATATGCTTTGCATGGTCTGCAATCAGATTCCAGAGGAAGAGTGTGGATCGTATCTTGATCTAAGGGCACTCAGAAGCTGAGGCTATCAAATTATCAGGAGTGCTATGTGTGTGATATCAACTTGCAACCATGAAGACAGAATTGTACAGTTATATCCTGCAAATTCAACTTTCAGCAGGTAAACAAAGCACATTATTCATTTTCTTTCCATAAGACGCCTGTGATTCAAGTGATATTTAAAAATGTCCCCCAGTTCCCATATGCTGCCCTGTTTAATTTAAACATGGTATAGTGCAATTCATTGGGGGAAGAAAGGAGAAAACAAGAAAAGGAAATCAAACGAAGTTCTTCAGCTACATTTAAATAGTGCTGAATACTGATCCTATGTTATGTTGCTAACCCAGCAAGTACCCTGATCAATACTGCACAAAGCCAGATGCAGTAGACTTGAAGTAAAATGTCATTTCAGAGTGCTTCATCACTTTTGCCAACTTCGTGCAGCACTCAGAATGGGAAATAATTCACACCGCTCAGAGATAGCAATGTTTTTCTTGAGCTTTGAGTAAAACAAAGACTCCAAGAAAATTCTGAAGTCAAAAAATTCATTGCAAAGTGACCATACTAAAATACAAAAGTAGGTATCTACTTCCTCATGTGTAACTGTTTCTTTTATTTTCAGTGACACGGAAGTTAAACCTATGTCTGTGTTATTTTATGCTTTTATGGTTTAAGAATGATCCTACATAATTATGTGCTCCAGGACCATCAATCAAAAATTGTGTTACAATGAACTTATATTCAATTAATTGCTGACATTTTAAAAATAGAATTTTAGTGATCCAGTGGGCATTTGAGTTATGGTTGGCCTCCCATACAAAGAACTTGGTTTACAACTAGAAGTTTAGTTTTAACTTAAACCAGAATCTTGAGTTACTGCCCAAATGCCAATCTTTTCTCTATGGGCTTAATTGAGAAATCCTGGGGCGATGTCTGTTTCAGGAAATAGATCTGCCTGGAAGAAAGTGTGGCCTAAAATTATACAAGAGAGACTTTGCAGGCTGTGTAGAGAATCTGAAGCCTTCAGTTGACCCTGTGGTTGATGACATTGTCACTATAGCTGAGTCCATGGGCTTGCAAGTAGACAGTAGTGATGTTGAGAAACTTGTGGAGGAACATTCAGAGGAACTGTCTACAGAGGAACTTCAGCAACTTGCTGAGCAACAGAGAATGGCAGCTGAGGAGCTTTTTGAAGAGGAAGGAGAATATCAACAATCAGTACAGCAACATTCTTCTGAAATAAAGGAAATCCTGAAAAAATGGACAGAGCTACAAACATTTGCAGAGAAGACCCACCCAGACAGAGAAAAAGCCAATCATTGCGTTCACTTGCTTAATGACAATGTCATGTCATACTACAGAGCAATGTTAAAGAAAAGACAGAAACAGACCTTAGACCAGGTTTTAGTTCTGAAAAAGTTGAGACCTACTGAGCTAGAAACAGGTCCCAGTGAGCTACCAACTCTCCCAAGGAGAGAAAGGACACCAGAGAGCCAGATTCCCGATGTTATGGACGGGGACTCTCCTTCCAAACAGTAACCACCTCCATTTCATCCTCCCTTTCTGCAAGACAAAGGTATCAATTTAGATGGTGAGTGGAGTAAGAAATTGTTATTGCTGGCAAATGAGGTATATTTTATAACATTTTGGTGAACAGGATAGTTTTTGTTTTGCTTTTACTTAGTTTTTTTTTAGTTTTTTGAAATAGCATCTTGCTTTGCAGTCTAGGCTGACCCTGAACTCACTATAGACCCCGGGCTAGCCTGGAACTTGTGGCAATCCTCCTGCCTGTGCCTCTTGAGTGCTGGGATTATAGGCATGATTTTTGTTTTGCTTTTACTTAGTTTTTTTTTAGTTTTTTGAAATAGCATCTTGCTTTGCAGTCTAGGCTGACCCTGAACTCACTATAGACCCCGGGCTAGCCTGGAACTTGTGGCAATCCTCCTGCCTGTGCCTCTTGAGTGCTGGGATTATAGGCATGAGCCACATCGCCTGGCTGCTTTTGCTTAGTTTTTTAAGTGGCACCACATTAAGTTGCTGTTCTGTTGAGAAATGTTAATTTCCCAAATTGTTGAAATGTCAAGAATATTACAACAGAGTATTATGAAAACATTGACTGTATCTTAAATAGTGCAAAAAAAAAAGCCATTAGGTCATTTCCATCTAGATTAGCATTTGAACTAAGAAAGAATTCAGTTTATCTTCCCAAATATCAAACTAAAAATTCACATTTACTTAAAATACCCATTGGAGTCACAGAGAATCATTCTGACTATTCTTCAAAAATATTGTCCAATCCCAATTACATCACAGTAGCTGTTTCAGTTGTTATTATTATTATTATTCAGAGGAGGAAAAATGTTCAGCATATTTTGACCAGTAGTAATGTCTATATACTCCCTTCCTTTACTAATAAAAAAGTATCTTTCCAATCAAGGCCTCTCATATATTATCAAGTGTCTAAAACAGTGAATAACTGAATGGTTTCTTCTTGTGTGAGTGCTTGAGAGGCAGATATTTTTGTTATTGTTTATTTCAGGAACATTGATAAGAAAAGCTTATTCTTAGAAGTTTAACTAAGGGGCTCCTTAAGCAGCCAATTTAACTGGATGTTCTACAATGGTCACCCTTAACATTTTTGCCTCGAGCTTTTGTGAATATCCTAAGCTTTAGCTCCAAATGTTTAAAGTTTCAGCAGATTAGTGAGTATTTGTAGGTACTAGTATGTTGGAGAAATTTTCCAAAGAAACCAAATTCAGTTTTCCTTCTTAATTTCCTCTCTTAAGGATACAGAACTGACACCTAGCAGTTTTATCACATTTGGCAGGAAGGATGTACAGTATTACACACTTGGAAAGCATATCTAACATAAACAATTTGTGAAAACATAAAAGGCTACTGGTCACTGGTATATTTTTATTGGAAGCACCAAAGGTGTAAGAACAGTCTTTCCTCTATTTCTGTTGGTTACATAAAAATCCTTTCTTGAAAGCATAATAATAGCATGAGCCCAGGTCTAAAGTGTTTAGCAAAGTGTCAGTTACTACACCATCACCACCATTGCCATCATCACTGTCTGTCATTTAATGGGGATCTACCTCTTATGCTGAGTTCTAAGCACTCCACATGTAGCAACAGTTTTAAATTTCTACAGAAAAGCCTTTAAACTCAATATTTCTATCTGTATTAATGTGCTTTCCATCACTATCTCAAAGTATCTGAGATCAACTCAAAGGATGGAAGGTTAATTTGGGCTCATGGTTGTGGAGATTTCAGTCCATGGTCACCTGGCGCCATCACTATGGGTGTGTGGGGAAGGGCGCATCATGGTAGAGAGGGGGTGTCAGAGCAAATTAGCTCACTGATTGCCAGTCAGAAAGCAAAATGAAACAGAGAGAAAGCAGGGTGGGATGGGGAGAGGGAGATGGACAGCAAGAGACAGAGACAGACAGAGAGACAAAGGCAGAAAGACATAAGACAGAAAAAGAGAGGCAGAGAATAAATGCTGATGGATTTCATCCTTGCTCCTTCACCCCCTTGAATGCTACATCCCCATTCGGGGTCCATCTTTTCTATCAGTTTGCGGTTGCATTGTCAATCATCCATGGCTACAATGTACCAAAAAAGTGTGCTTTACTAATTTCTAACATAGGCATTTCTAAATCCAATAGTGCTGACAGTCACAATGCACTGTATCCCCAGTGTGAAGACTGTGTTCTTAAAAGTAGTCACAATTAAATACGTAGATGATAGATAGCTAAATTTGCAAATAGATACTAGAAATATAAGTATATATTAGATGAACTGAAAATAAAATAAATATATAAAGGATATCAAAGGATAGAACTTTTTAGGCAGCTTAACATAACAGCTAAGAGTATCTGTCCACAGATATTGCTTATACAAAGGACTCTTTTTTTTTTTTTTTTTTTTTGAGACAGGGTCTTGCTTCGTAGCTCAGGTTGGCCCTGAGCTCGCTATGTAGTCCAGGCAAGCTTCAAACCCACAACATTCTTCCTGCCTCTGCTTCCCGAGTGCTGGGATTACAGGCATGAGCCACCATGCCTGGCACTGTGGTATGTGGTTCTGACTGCTATTGGGCATGAGTCACCATACCTGGTATTGTTGTATGTGGTTACCAGGCATCGAACTCAGGTCCCTGGGCTTACTAAGCAGGTGCCAGAAACACTGAGCTAAATCTCCAGTCCCCAAAGGACTCTATTTCCATGATATGTAGAGTGGCATAGTAGACACTAGAGCAGAAAGCTTCCAAAGGTAGTAAAAGTGACTGGTCAGTGTAATAATTTCTCCCATATCTACTACCATACTCCATCAACTCTACTTCTCTAGTCTCAGGACCCAACACTAAAAATCAAACAAAAAACAAAACAAAACAAAAACTAGTTGGGCTTACAACACACTTGGGTCTCTAAATTAACTCCAATCATGATTCTCAGAAAGGTCTATTACTACCATTTCATGTGATGAAATATATATTTTCTTATAGTATGATAATATCCTAGTTAAATATAAAAAGGAAATAATTTTAACATACATCTATGTTAGTGTGTCCTTATATTAAGATGCAATGGAAAATCATCTGGAAAAACTGAATGCAAGTAAATGGATTAAATTGTCAATACTCGCATTATAGGCATAGTAACTCTAAAATGTTCTCAAAATAAGTATCGGCAGGTGCATTCAGGGATAAAATGAGTTGAAATATCCAACTGGATAACCATGTCACAATGTATCACATGACAAATAGCACATTCTTAGCTGTTAGTTTCATCTTTCATCAGATTAACAGAGCAGCACTTGCATTTGCTATTTTAAATCTGTGACCAATGATGACATCACCTTGAATGATCCTGGGAGAAAGTGATCATTATGTGTGCATGGAGTGGGGGGGGGGACTTTGAAAAGCAAAGAGGGTCTAGACACACTCTTGGTTTTGTAGAAATCATGTGGGAAACATGGTGTGAGTGACTTTGATGTATGTGCTGATTGTTTCAACAAGTTGTACATCTGCTTTCTTTACTGTCACTTTCGTTAGACTCTGAGTGGTTATATAGCAGGAATCTTGTACAATTGTCCTCACTTTGAATCTAATGTATACTTAAGCTGTCTCAGAAATGTAGGTCATCTATTAGGTTTACTTTAAAAAAAACCCAGTTAACTTGAGTAGTTAGCAAAACAAGAGGACAAAGTAGTAGTCTTTTTCATATAAAAATCTAATAAATCATAATATTTTAAGTGCTTAGGTTATGCTAAGAAATGACTGTAGCTAAAACTATTATTTGATTATTCTCTATCCTTTTTCTAACTGACTAATAGTTCTTTAACTCTTCCTCATTTAAATAACTTAAACACATAAATGAAATATTGTACTTGCAAATGTATATTTTTCCCACCCTGTTTTATATTTAACCATAGTTAATTATTTTGCCCATAAAATGCTTTCAGGTGGCACAATTTGCTCCTAGTGCCTTAGTTTTCCTCTCCAGTCACACAGCTGGAGGGGAACATAGGGCCTATGTGAAGCACATCTCCCTGGGTGAACATTTTTTTTTTTAAATCACAACTAGTAAGCAAAAAGCCATTTCCTCTAGTCAGGCTGTGGTGATCTTGATCTAGCATGACAAATTGGTGTTCCCAGAGCGCCCGCAAAGTAATCAGACTATGACAAATGGTTTACTTATAGCAATTTGTTTCCATTTTACTGAAAATTTCCACAGTCTTAAAAAACAAAAAAAAATAATAATAAAAAGATTTTTAATGACATTTGAGTGAACCATTTGAAATGACCAGAGATGGAATCCAGAATCATTGTCCCCACCCATGAGATGCGGCCAGACACTGTCTTCCGGGTCAGGGATTACTAGAAGGAAGTCACCCCTCAGCCTGCTGGTGACAGGACTGAGTGACCCTGACGTGTGACTCCACAGCTCCACTCAGAAAATTTACTGAGTAGAGAGCACTCTAGGGTTCTGTTTCCAGACAAAACCAAAGGTCAATGGTCACTTAACTTCTTTAAGTCTCTACCTCAGACCTGCAAGTCCGGTCTTTCTTCAGGGAAAGGAGGACCCTGAGAGTTTCTCTGCAGCCCGACGCCTCATTTTAGGGTGGTGTTCACGAATCTCTGCCTCCCTCTCCTGGTCTGTAATCACCTTCTCCTTTGCTTCTCCACAGAGATTCCCAAACTGACTCTTCCTGTAGCCCATCTGGCCTGCCTCCTGCCCAGTGCTGTCTTCTGTCTCTCACAGTGATGACTGTGTAGAGAGGGGGCCTTCAAGAGATGCCCTCCCCATTTCCAGAGAAGAGACATCTGCTTCAGCCCTTCTTTCATGTGGAAGGTAGGCTCAGTACCTGGAGTGGGCAAGGGGTAGTGTGGAGAGTTAGCACTGTACTCGATAGAAAAGTATGGTGATGTGCGGTGTTGTTCATTTCACCTGTAAGGCCAGATGTATTCTTGTTGAATAAGTAAAGGTGACTAAGAAAGAGGAAAGACATGATTAGAGAAGGATCTGGAAAGTCTCCTCCCTGTCCACTTTCTCAAGAGCATGACTTATGTTTTTCTCTCAATTCAGAGGTAGACTGAGGCATTTGTCCTCTTCCATTGGTCTTTATTGTGAACTAACAAAACAGACACAAAATGGGGGAGAAATAGCAATATATTAACAGAAAAACAATGAATTATATAGAGAATTAAAAAGCAAGGAGATGAATTTTGAAAGCCATTGCACTATTAAATTTCAATTCACACACATTTCAAACCACTTGAATTACTTCATACACACTTGCTACTTTTACTTTGTATTACCCCTTTAATTTTATTGTTCCTTTTCATTTAAATATATAATGAAAAATCTCAGCAAAAAATCAATGATTTTAATTTTAGGTAATATATCCACATAGGTGTAGTTATTGTGTTTGCATTGTAATTTTCATATGTCGGTAGCATTTTTCAATAATTATTTAAAATTTATACAATAGCAGTTCAATGAAATAAATTACACAAATCACAATTCATGATCCCCTCCTCTTGTTACACTTTATTTTGGAGTCTTTTCCTCTCCAACTGTTTTCTTCTCCTCTTTGTTATGACATCATTTTTTGAACTTAACATACACTATTGCCTTATATTTGTAACTTTCAGATTTTAAGAACAGTTTTTGAGATACATACAACAGTGTTTTAAACAAAAAGCCTACATGATTTATTTTAATAATTTTAATTTTTTAATTTATCTCCCTTTAAATGAAGAGAGAATCAGATACAAATGTTTCATGTAGATCTCAGTGTAGAAAACCCACAATTTTTTCAGTCACAAACCACTTACTCAAATACCATTGCTAATCTTTTTACATATCTATTTTTCCTAGACTAAAAACTAATCTATAAATCTAAAATGATAAAGACATGCACACTATCCATAGAAACTAGTAATTACACACTTAATGGATACATTGTAGGAAATATATAAAAATGGTTTTTATAGTCTGTTTGTTTGTTTAAAATGGGGTCTTTCCAAACTGCTGAGTTGTCCAAGCAGTGTCTGGCCTTGCAATGCACCTGCCTAAGCTTTCCAGAATGCTGAGATTACAGGGATCCCCGCAATCCCTGCACGGGCTTCCTTCCTTATTTTGAACATAGTATCAGCTGTGGACTTTGCATTTTTCATCAGGAAACATATTCACAAGCTGTTTTCATTTATACCTTCTAATTAATTGACCTTGGTCCTATATTTCATGATGAGTTTTGGAAGAATCTTCTACTCTTTATAAAGTTAGTAAGGATCTGTTCTTGTTTGAGGTTGTTTTCCCAACATGACTGTCGTCAAACCCAGTATCAAGATATTTTAATCTCTCTCTTTTTTTGCCTCCACATCTGCAGACCACAGACTGGGAAATCTACAGTGAATAGAAGATTCTTGACTCATAGTTTTAGAGAGCAGGAAGTGCTATATCCTCATAACAGTGGCAGCTATGATGGTAATAAATTCACCTACACCTGTCTTCACTCTCATGATTAGCTACTAACCAAATTCAAGGTCTTTTGGTCACTTATACTTTCCCTTAATATTAGACCACACAATTATCCTCTCCAGTCTGGTTTCCCCTCTCACAAGTGGCCTTCTCCTCTTTGAGAGGGGCTGCAAGACCCCAGAGCCCTGTACATCACTCTGTGTGATTCCTAATCTCTTCAGAGAAGAACCCTGCCACCTATTTATTTACTCACCTGAAACCTGAATCTTCTCAGAAAGCAACTCTTTTCAGAGCCCAGTTGATTATAAGCTTTTATTCATCAGCATCCAGAGCACTTGATGGTGTGAGGTAGCACTGGTGATTTTTCAGCTACTAGGTATCTTTTATCATAAAGAAAAAAAATCACTTATACTTTCCATTTAATGATTCACACTGATGTCACGTTCTGCAGGTGCTCTCCCTTTTCGGCACCCTGTAGACCTGGAGAAGTGACTCTTTCTTCTTTATGTCTCCCCTGGAATCTGTCATCATCAGGTGGAAATTCAGCACAAGGTGAGTTTTATTTACATTTCGATTGAGTAGTTAATTCACCAGGTTACTTCACAATTTTATTTTCTTTTAGAATCTAAATGATAGCCATTGCTCTCAAGAGCCATCTCGTGCCTTTAGAGCATGTGTCATCCTACAACTCTGTAACCACAATGATGTGGACATAATGTGCCCTGAAATTCAACATTTCATTGTATGTACTTGATCGCAGCATTTGACTAAATGCCAGTGTCTGAACATGTGAGTCCTTCATCAGTTGAACAAAGTATTGATGTTAAAAACCCAGAGAAGCAAGTTATTAATCATTTATATGCAATCTATTTATCTCTGTCTTTAAGACCTTTTCTATTACTCAGTATTGTTTTGAATCAAATGTAGTAATTGAATTTATTGTTTGGGATTATACTGATATGATGGATTCTTTAGCTGTGATTTATAAAACGTCAGAAAACACTTGGTAAAAATCATAGTTAGATTACTGTTCTTGAACGTTAAATTGATTCCCCAAACTTCTCTCCCTCCCATGCTTATTTCTACTAGTTTCATATATTTGCTACAGAAAATTATCATAGCATCTGGAAGCAACATAGAATTATTTTTCTAGTTCCAGAGGTGAAAAGTCTACCATGAGCCTCAATGGACTGAAATCAAGAGCTAAACGTGACTACGCTCCTCCTAGAGTCTCTGGGGAGATACAGCCCCTTGGGCCTCCCAGAGCTTGCATTCCCACCGCAGCCCGCTTCCTTCATGCTCAAAACCAGCCCTGCTGGCGTCTTCAACTCTCTGGCTCTAACTTCTTTAATTTCTTCTTCCTCTTCTCTTCCTCCACCTCCTCCCTTCTTCTTCTTTTGCCTCCCTTCCACTCTAAGCATTTACCAGTCCAATTATTTAAATATGGGATAATCAAAAATTGTACATTGTTCATGAATTTTTTTTTTTTTTGAGACAGGGTCTCGCTTTGCAGTTCAGGCTGGTCCTGAGCTCACTATGTAGCCCAGGCAAGCCTCGAACTCAGCAGTCCTCCTGTCTCTGCCTCCTGAGTGCTGGGATGTTCATGAATTTTTGCGAGGTAATGTAACAGGAAATATAAAAATAGCAATTTTATCAAATGTTTTGAATGTTATTACTGTGTATGATATGTTTTAAACATTCAACTCGCAATGCTACATTATAATCTGGACAGTAATATCTACTGTCTTTTTGAATTCTTTTTGCATTATTGTTTTTCTATGAACAACACACTTTACATTGCTGTGCTGGCTTTTCTTTTTTCTCTACAGGTCACATAATTTAATAAAATCTCTACCCACTAACTATAATGGTGCAGATGTTGATAATGGAGGTCCTGGTCAGCATTTCCTGCATGGTATTTTTTAATTATTTGGTTCTTTGGACCTAGTCTAAATTGCAATGATTTTTTGTACCCTCTTGTTTTGAATAAATAACTAGTGAATTCTATATGGTTTGGTCCAGAAGGTGTATAAATATTTTTAATAATATGCTTTTTCATATGTTTTGATTACAAGATTAGATGTTTGTCACCTCTGTTAATACCACTGATAGAATTGCTATAATCATTGACTACTATTGGAATATTTTAGTTTCATTTCCCCTTTCAAGTTCTATCACTTCTGTGTTATGAATGGTTGACAAAAGTGACATGCTTTTGTCATCCCATTTCATAACACACTTTCCTCTCTGACATTTCCCCCTTTTTCCCTTTCTTCTTTTGCAAACCTTTTGATACTTTGTTAGTATTCAGTCTCAGGGTCATAAATGCATCTGTTTTGCACTATTGAAGAATATCACTGAGTTCTGGAGAAGTATGAAAATTATATCTAATGTACTTGTGATAAGAGGTTTTATTAATTATAGTGCAAAATTATAGGTTATTGTTCACAAATAAACACTAACTCAAAAGAAAATAACTGGAACTTATTATTAAAAATAATTAGAGATATTAGGAAAAAATAGTAAAAGCAAATACAACATTGTAACTAAAATGTCAATAAAATAGTCAATATAAAAAAAATCAACAGATACACTCATATGCCACATGTGAACACGAATCAACTGGTTGTAATGACATCGGGCCAAGCGAGGTTTAGGACAGTCAGGGCATAAATGAATGTGCTGGCTGACTGACACCTAGGGTAAATTATTAATTGGTTGCAAACCCTGTGATTCCATCAGGTCCACCCAGATGACATAGGATCATCTTTCCATCTTAAAATCAGCTGATTGGCAAACTTAAATATATCTGCAACTATAATTTCCTCACCATGCATCTAATCTATTTTCTGCTGTGAATTCCACAGGTAGGGAAAAGGTTACATTTTGACTCTTGGCTCTGCTCCCAAGGCTTGCATTTGGCAAGGCTGACATCAGCTTTGCTGGCCGAATCCTGAGACAGTGCCAGGCATCACGTGGCAGGAGACAGGGAGAGGGTACATGTATGTGATCTCTCTCTCTCTCTTTCTGTCTCCGGTATTTAATCATGGGGCCCCATCCTGATGATTTTATATAATTCAAATTATACCCCCAGAGCCCCATCTGACTACCATAGGCAGATTAAAGTTCCAACCTCTTAATCTCTCACCATAAGGATTCATTTTCAACATGAGCTTTGGATGGGAACAACCATATTCAACCATATTCAACAGTCGAGCAATATAACATTACTCACTCACAGGTTCTGAGAATTAGGTGTGACCATCACTAGAGGACCATCACTCCCTCTGCCACATTACCTTCTGGGCACTGTCAGCCCGCTCTGGAGTCACTGAAGTGCACCTTCCTCTTTGCTTCCATTCATTCAGTATCGCGCTGACAGAA
Organism: Thryonomys swinderianus; assembly: GCA_004025085.1. Taxonomy (NCBI): domain Eukaryota; kingdom Metazoa; phylum Chordata; class Mammalia; order Rodentia; family Thryonomyidae; genus Thryonomys; species Thryonomys swinderianus. The sequence goes on from PVIC010002488.1 coordinate 19,112, forward strand.
GGATCTGACCATGATCTGATCCTACTCTCTCTAGCTCCACACGAATCCAAATTCCTTAACATGAATTCCAAGGCTGTAGAGAGTCTGAAGTTCCTCAGATTCTCACTTTCCTCTCTGACGATCCCTCCTGGCCTTGTATTTTACACTCCTTCTTAAGCTAATGACTTTCACATCCCGGAGGAGCCACATTTCCTGTGTCCTTCACACACTGTTTCCTGTGCCTGGAATGCCCTTTCTCTCCTTTTACGTCACCTAATCCCTCCTCATCTTTTATTCCATAACCTGGAAGGCAATTGCTGCAAACATCTTTTCCTGGCTACACAAACATCCAGAACGCAGGCATTCCTCAAACATAATCCTTTAGAATTCTGCATGGCTCATATAAGAATAATGAAAAAGTCACATCGTATTTTCATATACGAATTCTAGACTGTGTGGTAAGCTCTTAGGGAGCAGGATTTCAGTGTCTCTTATTCGTTTTTTCATTTCCGCTTCCTGGGCCATTTGGGGCATGAAATAGGTACTGAGTAGTAACTATTTCTTGATTACATGACACGATTTAGGAGAAACAGAGGTAGGAGAAACTCTCAAAAGTCCACATGCTGCTGAACCTCCTCTAACAAAGATAAATGGATTTGAATATGTGCTGGTCCTTGGTCAAAATGGTGAGATCACTCTCAAAGGGTTAGTAAGACAAAATGGTTGGGTTAAAGTTTCAATCTGCTTACCTGTAAATAGGATCCAAACTTTTACCTGAAGGCAGCAAAACAGAAACTGAACTCCATACATCTGCACAGTTGTAATTGTGAAAGGTACTGGGTGGGGGTGCACTGGGAACAGAGGGACGGGGGGAAGAAAATTGAATGGGTCAGGAAAAAAAGAATTAACTCACTCATTAGTAAAATCATCCTGTTACACCCCTCACATCGTTTATAAATAGCCAACATCATTTCTGAACTGGGAATATAAAACGGTTTTGAGGAGGTATTGTGCTCACAGTGTGCAAGGTGACACCCGCATGTAACTGCACTGAGGCAGGACTGCCCTGCGCATGTGTGCAAGGATCAGCGTCTTTGCAGGTAACCATGGAAACAGCAGTATTGATGACATCATGCCTGAGAGTGTTTTGATGATAACACGAAAGCTAACGTCAGGGACCCTAAGGGAAACTGAATAACCTTGTCCTATTTAAGACAGACCCAGAACGGCCCTGCCAGTGGACAGAGAGAAGGCGAGGCGGTGAAACGAGCGGGCAAAAAGGCCAGGCGAGAGGGCAGCCAGGGCAGGGCAGCCATGCGTGTCTCAGGGCAGCAGTTCTGCGTGTCGCACGACGCTTTTTCTCCCAGGCTGAGCGGATCCTCTCCTCTGCCCGGAAGGAGACACCTGCCATGTGGAGCCAAAGAGTTTCTGACAAGCGGCTCCCTGTGCAGGAGCTGGGCGCGAAAGGGATTTGCGCTGGCTTCGGGGCGCACGACCACCCCGGGCTCCGCGGAGATCTGAAGCCCAGAAGTTGCCGGGGAAACAGAGAGCACGAGGAGGAGGCCAGAACTCGAGGGTCGGAGCGTGTTAGGGTCTCACACACAGGCGGTGCGACCCTGGGGGGGGGGGGCAGAGCTGCGAGGGCGTGGAAAGCGCGTCGACCCGTTTTCCGATTTCAGTTCCCTTCTCTCCGGATTCTGATTCTCACCCACATGAGCGCACGGAGCCAGAGACTACTGAAGAGAGACAGGCAGCAACGGCGGTGAGAAGAACCAGTCTCCGCTGTGGACGCCTTCATAAATCCTCCCAGAACTCTCGCCCGCAAGTCACAAAGGCTGAAACTACAGCTACGGAGCCGATGTGCTTTATCTGACGAGATAAATAATACTGAGTAAAGAAACCAGGGTAGAGAAGTAAACCCCCAAATAAGCGGAGACTCAAAGCAACTGAAAATCTAGGTTTGGATTAGGATGTTCTCCTGTCTTTTATAGATACATATTACAGATGATTAAAAAATAAGAATAAATGTGGTTCATGTATTTCATGGGTCGGACCAGTTACTCCGTCCGTGTGTGTGTGTGTGTGTGTGGGTGTGTGTGTGTGTGTGCAGTTGAGGAAAGAAAATGAAACCAGAACTATCATTATGTTGCTTTCAGGGAGGAAGAAATCTTGAGGTTTATTTATTTATTTATTTTGCTTTCCCGGCTGAGCCCACCCCCACTGCAGAGTTAAGACAAAAAATATACCATGCACATAACAGGTGTCCACACTTGGGAAAAACATTCCCCATGGATCCTACAGCCATGGGCCTCCTGGACCATCACAGTTCAGTGCCAGACACACATCTTCCTCCTGGGGCACAGAGCTCAGCTGTGCCGACGAGCAGTCCCGCAGGACCAGCTTCACCCTGCACCTGAGGACTGCATGGGGAGTCCAGCCGTCAGGCCCCCGGCTGCCCCCAGAGTCAGCCTGCTGGCTGAGGGGCCCCCGGACTCTGCCCCTGAGAAGGGCGTCGGTCCTCACCCTGTAGACACCCTCCGGGTGTGAAGAGCGACCTGGAGACCGTGAGGTTAGCCTCATTTTTCAGTGTGCTTTTCATACTTCCGAAAGTAGCCACAGGACCGCTCTTTCACCCCTTGAAGTTGACTGCAATTCCTTTCTCTGGGGCGCCTGGGTTTTCCCTTTGAAGTTTAAACCTGGGAGCGGTTATCTGCCAGCCGAGATAAGCAGTCCCAGAGCTTGCACAGGCGGCCAGGGCTAACAAAGGGGGGTCAGACCTCTCAGTGCGCTTTGCCATCTTCTCACTCAGTGGAAACGAGAGTAATCAAGGTTCTTTCCACAGGGTGCTCCAAGAGTGAATCCAATCAAATTAAAAGAAAGTCAAAGAGAAAAGATAAAATAGCTTCAAAAGAGAACCCACAGCTGTAGACTTGTCTGCCAATCAGCAGGAGCCATAAGCCAATCAGAGTTGAAGTAAAAAAAAAAATGTCGGAAAGAAAAGGCATTTGAATCATTGCATTCCACCCGAATAGAAAGAGGAAGAAAAAGCTAGTCAGCTGGTACAGGGTGCAAAAACCGGCCTGCAATCAGTTGGTACATCTAAGCATGTCAGTGCCGCTTGCACAAGCCCATCCGAATTGCCAGAATTTCTCAGGGTCCAGCCATGCAGGGTGGACACCCTTGTAGGCTACTGTCATGATCGCATAAAGTCAGTATAACCTGGGGAGGGAGGTGTAGTGAATCCAGTTGCATATTTTCCCCCCTCAGTACTAAAAGAGTGCCCTTGCCATCTTGAGAAGATAGTTAACTCTTCATGTCCCTAAAAAAAAGGATTTTGTGTGTTTCAAGAAGCAACATTCAAAGGAGAATTTTCCAGACAATACTACGCAGTCGTATGTCCAAGAAAATACAGACTTATTTAAAACAAAAGATCTTGGAAACACGATAAGGAGATAAATGGAAAAGGAAGGTTATATGAACCCAGGTCTGGCTTAGCCAGACAAAACTCATCAGCTTGCTGCAATAAGACGAATGGAGTATGGGAAGTTTCTGTGTTGGAAACCAGTGACCAACTGGCACAAAGCGTCATTGATGAGAGAATCTTAATAAGAATTACATACTTGGAACACAAGGGAAGGTCTTGGCAACCTCCCCACGCCGGAGGCATACACAGTCAGTAGAATGTACCATCATGTGCAGAATCTGTGTACCCTTTTGGATGGGCACAGCCCGTCCTAAAGACTAAGAGCAAAGACAGCAGCCAGCTAGCAAAATAATAACCATTATTGTTTGTTTGTTTGTTTTTCCTGGAGCTGCAGTTAAGGCAGAGTAAAGGCTTTCTATAGTCACCCACATCCTCATCTCCAGAATCTATGATGTTGTCAACTTCTGTGCAAGTGGGTCTTTGAAGCTTTGATGAAGCATCTTGATGTAGGGCAATAATCATGGGTCATCCAGGTGGGTGGGAGGAGTGGAAAGGAAGTAGGACATCAGAATTTACTATAAGAATAGCTTGACATCAGACAGAGGCAGGTAAAGATGTTACATCGCTAACTGTGAAGGTGGAACAAGGAGCCACAACCCAACGATTACTTGTGGCTATAGAGGCTACAAGAGGCAAATGGACTCTAAAGGGGGAGCATAGCACAGTCACACATTTTGGGTATTTGCACTCCGGAACTGTAAGAGAAGAAATATGTAGTTGTAAGCCACTAAGTTTGGGACCAGCAATAGAAGTCAATATAGTCATCTTTCAAAACCATAGTTCTTAGGTAATCTATAGTGTAGAATAACTTAGCCTAGTAAGAATAACAGAACATATCTACATTCAGATCTGATATAAACCTCATGATGAGTGACAAGAAAAGAAAAAGCTTATAGCTCTCTATATATTACAAAGCGCTACTATATATTTTAAGAATATGTATATCCCAAACACCAATGAAATTGCTGATGGTAAAAGAGAAACGGTAGGACTGGAGGGAATGGCATAAAAGGCACTTAATCAATTGATAACAAATAAGATTATTCTCCCTCTCACATTTAATTTCAAACATTTTAAATAGGAAAGATTAAAATGCATAATTTATTCACCATATTTTAAAATGCAAATTTCAATTTTATCTTACCAGAGTAGCATTCACACACTCACACACGCACACACACACACATACACACACACACACATACACACACATACTAACACTCACAGAGGGACCTGGCACCAAATTCAAAACCTGCAAGAAATTGAGATTATTTTCCCCTAAGAAAGTGATCTTATTGGTCGATTTCATCAAACAGACTACCCAGGGAAAGTTACTACACAGTCTGGTTAAAGAAGGCTAGTAAAAATTTAGTTTACTATACTGGAACATGTTGCTGCTCCTTTTTTCTTAGGCTTTTGTCTAATCATTACTGTTGATATGATTGCTTCATGTGATATCTTCTCACACCCTCTGATTTTCCCTTTAGAAATGAAGAAATTCACCCCTGACTACTTGGTAAAAGTAACAGTGACACTGTCAGAGAAATTTTCCTTAGTCTTATTGTGTTTTAATCTTTAAAAAGGAAATCAGATTGAAATGTGGGGTGTAGTAATTTCTGTTCCACAAACCAACCTGATGACAATAAATGTCCAGTGAATCCTCCTGCAGCCAACTAGTATGAAACAGAGAGGAAGATGGACACAAGGAGAAAGACAGAATCATAGCTCTCAAATCCTAAGTATTTTTAAAACATCAAAAATAGTCAAAACAAAATATTTTATACATCTATTCTGTACTTACTAAACATAAAATTGAAGGAAATCTTGACCAAATGAAAAGATATACATATTCTAGATGTTGACAATCTTTCCCAAAAGCAATAATTAAATTTTCAGAGGGATGTGACCCAAGTGAGCGTCCGAGTGTTTGAATTAGAGAAGTTATATTACTATTTGTTTTCAGATATCTCATATGGAGTTATCATGTTTGTGTGTGTGTGTGGTTGTGTTTTCTTATTTACTGTTTCTAATGATGATGACAAAGAGTCACCATAGAACTAGCATTAGGGCCGGGGATTTAGCTCAAGTGGCACCACACCTACCTCAGAAGCACAAGGGCCAGAGTTCAATCCCTGGTACCACTACCAATAAAAGAAAAGAAAAGAACTAGTATTGGATTTCCTAGAGTAAAATCTGCTTTATCCAATATTGCATGAGTTCTGTGCATGGCACCACTGTGATTTTGAACACAGTGTAGGCAATTTCCTAGGAAATATGTGTAATTTTCAAGTTCTATACCAGTAAGTTGGAAACTTCAAGTACAAAATGGATCCATATGTAGAATTTCCTGCCATGGAACAAAAACACTGATGTTGATATTGTCTCTTTTTTTTGTCTCTTAGGGCTGAAATGCTGCTACCTTCCTACTCCAGAGAATATAAGTAAAATCCTACCTACAAAAAACTTTGAAAAGTATCAAGAAAATAAAATACTTTGTGCATTAGAAAGTGATTCCTGAGGCTGAAGAGGTATCTCAAAGCAGATAAAATGAGATAAAGCTTATTTTCATTCCATGAATATTCTAAACTACTAAAACATAAAGCTTTATAACCTTGATTGGCATTGAAAATAGGTAACCCGTGGGAGAGCAATGGGTCTATTATGCTCAAGATTGAGGGCTTTTTATTCCTCGGTGGAGTCATAGTAATTTCTTCCAACTTTTCACAGGATATTATTGCTTCTGCAAAACGCAAATTAATTTTACAACATAAGTTGTTTTTGTTCTCTAGTAAAGATGATTCTCTTCAAATAAAATGAATCATATTGCTCATCAAAATACTGACAAAACATTCTCACACACACACACAAAAAGATGGAGAAGTTGTAAACATTACCAGGTATTTCCTTCCCCATAAAAGTGACCTCAAGTATATTTTGGATCAGAAGAGAAAATCCTGTTGAAATATCTTAGAAGCTATCTAAGTGGACTGCCTGTTTTCCTTGTTGGACCTGCATTCTGGCTTGGTATGCTTTAATGCTATAGAGGTCCTATTTCTTTATAGTCAAAGTTCAACCTCAAGAATATGCTCTTTTCAATGAGGATCAGCAATTAATATAGGCTGAACTTTTTTTTTCTGGAATGCACCTTAATGATATTAACAGTTCAATTAAATGTGTGTTCTTTTTAATATTTCAAACTCTTGTGTCTTATAATCTGAATAGAATTATTCTAAATAACAACCAGTAAACTTAAAGGAAAATGTCAGAATGTTTAGATAAGATGATATAAAAATGACCTTTGCTTTTTTCACCAAGCGATTATTGCACTTTAGTAAGCCAGTTGATTTTAACCATGCATATGATTTGAGTGATACACCTGCCTCACTGATTTCCAGCCTGTGATGTCCATGTCTGTACACAGATCAGAACTGGGGATTGTATAGAATCACCTAAGTCGTGTCTCTTACAATTCCAGTCACTTAGTCTAAAGGTAATAAGCACAGACTAGTAAAGAATTATTTTATAAATCATAAAAGTATGTATGGTCATTCCAAAAGTATATCCTGAAAGTATAGAAGAAGTCAAGAAGTGCCATTATTTTCTTCTCTCATAGTCCCTGAATCTTGTGTGTTGGTTGATGCTTCCTCCAACTCACATGACCAATCTGACAAGCCCCTTGACATTTCAAGTTAAATTTGTGTCATAAAACTTCAAGTCTTAAAACATGGCATCATTGAGTAAATGTGTTTCCAATTTCAAAATGTAATCAAAGCCCAAACTTCACTTGTATTTGAAGGGTTAGATTTCTCTTCATTCTCCAGCTTTGTCATTTGTAGTCCACAATCTGTTCCTCTGCCTTCGATGTTCTGCCACAGAGACACTCAAATCTCTAGCTATACTTCTGACCTTTTATGTATGCAAGGAGCATAGCCACTCTTTTTGGTTTCAAGTTTTCATATTAAACATTCTCAATTTCTCTCAAACTAGATTTTTCAAAGTCCAAATAGTGTGTGTGTGTGTGTGTGTGTGTGCGCGCGCGCGTGCACTCAAGTGTCCAAAACACTATCATTCTTATAAAAATGTATGGTCTAGAACATGAAATAAATTCTCCAAATGAAAATATATTGAGTATGAGTTAAGCATTCTTTCCAGTACCCATTAATTTGATGCTATTTATCCTAACCCATGGACCTCCTTGTTGGTTCATTCTAAAGATCCTAAAGATGAGATTGTCAAATGTTGGTATAACTCTTTTGCACTTTCCATTATTTATACCCAAGACCACACTCCAAGCCAAGATTATTAAGAAACCCCTGCCTAACCAAAAATGATCGATGACTATATCAGCATGAAGACAACGCAATACCCATTCTGCTAACCCACAGTTGTGGGGCTGAGTCATGTCGCTTGGGTTCAGTTAGGCAGCTGGTGAACTCTCAGCTGGTCACACATGTACATTCAGCTCCAATTTCCGTTTGGAGTTGGGCACGCCAACGGCAGGTGATCTGGGTTTGTCTTAATGTGAGGATTGGGCTAGACTTAGTAACAGGCCATCATGATAAGCACTACTTCTACTAAATAAGGCAAAAGGCTTAGGAATGTCAAGAACAGGGAAACAGAAGGTCTCTTTTATGGGAAGCACTGGAAGATTACACTGAAAAATACGTGCGCAAGTAGAAGTTTGAAAAATAGGAGGACTTTTTTCTTATAATTAACCTACAAATAAATTTAAAAGCCTTACTGAATTTCTATGCAGCATGGACTGCTTTGTATACTAGTGCTGGTAAGAGCCCATTTAATTTCAAAGTCCCCTTTTTGGCTGCCATATTTTAACATGTAACTTTTATATTTTAGAAGAACGGAAGGGAAAAAGCAGCAGCATCTCTAATTTACAAGTTTCTGCCTCCTTACTCCCCTTACTTCTGGATTTATCATGTTCCCCACACACATTTCCTTGCACAGTGCTGCCTCATGACTATCAAGCAGTAATTATACATGTTTATATTAATTTTTGGAAGGTTTTTTTCCCCTTTGGGGCACCATCTCAGGGAACTAAGATCAAAAGTGCTTATAAAAACCTGAGTCAATCACGAAACTATTTACCAGAATTTAAGACCCTAAGTAATTAGAGTAATAGTTCTGTGGCTCATCTAACACATTCTGACATTCTGTTCCCCATGTGCTTGCAACATTTCTGAGCTTCATTTGGAAGCTGTCATATTTGAATATTAAAGATCAAGGTGAGAAATCAATAGCAGTATCTTATCTTTGGAATAGATAGAAAAAAAAGTCTGACTTTCCCTAGGGATTTGGGATCAGATTCATCAATTAAATAAGCAAATTTAAGAGTTATTTTAAATATCTGATATTAATCAGTGTGCTATTAATAACGAATGATTATAGACTAGAATGAGTGAATACATGTGAACACATTTGAAATTGAAATATAATGGAATTCAAAATAGGATAATATTTTTATTACATTAACAACTATCATTTTTGAGTACTATTCTAAGCATTTATGTACTTCTCATTTAATCTTATAACCCTACAAGCAGGTGTTATTATTAATAATTTATGAATAAAGAAACAGACTTTTCAGTAATTCAAGTAATTTGTCCAAAGCTGATTGAGCTAGAATATGGCTGAGTTCTTTGAACTCAGTTTCTGGGATATGAATTTCAGGTTGCTTAGTAGGGATTTTGGACTTGCTTTCGTCCCATCCCTTGTTTTCCCCTTGTTTGTACCTTTTGGAATGGGGACGCCTGCCTTGAGCCCCCGAATGTTGGAAGTGTTTGACTTTCTTGTCATTTGTACAGGGGTTTACATCTAAGCGTTTGCCTTAAATCTCAGAGGGGACTTTGGACTTGGACTTTTCAGCAATGCTGAAACTGTTAGGGTTTTGGCAACTCTTTATAAATAAGCTAGATGCTTCTTTGCATAAAGGGATATGTATGAGTCTTTAGGGGGCTGGGGACCGATGTTATGATTGGTGTGTAGCTGCCTCCCCAAAGCTTCATGCAGATGAGGTGGGACTTTCTTTTCAAAGGTAGTTACGTCTGGAATGTGTGGTGCTGGGGCTAAGGGTGTGTGATTATTAAACCACTAAAGGTGAGTGACCCGTTTGGGACTGCCGGAATCTGGTAGTCTTGATACGATAAAAGGGACAGAAAGGTGCTGTTAATCTCTTTCCCATTATCTTTGCTGCCTTCTGTGCGCCTGTTTGATATCCCTGCCTCGGAGCCAGCCGACTATGGACCGAAGAAACCTCTCAACTACAAGCCCAATAAATCCCTTCCCCGCTAATTTTAGGTGTCAGGTTTTTTGGTTCAGCAACAAGAGAAACATTCAAGTATTACTTCTAGTTTGTGCAGCTTTTAATAAGTTATAAAAAGGATAAGTATTGACACTTGTCAAATCCTAGTATTTCAGAACTTAGATTTCAGTTTGTTGGGAAATATACTGGTTATCTAGACATTTGTTCTCAAACATTAAAAGTCAACCAGTTATGGAATGCAGCGATGAATGTACATTTCACCTCAAGTCAGGCCACGGGCCGAGCCAGTGCATTATGTGACATTCTTTTAATTAACACTAAAATCCTGTATAACCTGGCAATGGTGACATATAGGTGGGAACATTTCTGGGAAAAGAACCCTATTCCTGGGGATTAATTAACATTTATTCAAGTAAATGATAATGGAGATTTTAAAAGAAAACGAGCCCACTGGGCTTGTTTACTCAAGTTTTTTAAGACATACAGGGCAATTTAATTAACTCCATTGCATTCCATGCATTTCCCAGGTGCTAAAAGTGATACACTACAACCACGGACCACAGGCTAAACTGATGGAATTTCTTCACCTTTCCTGCTGGTAATCTTCTCCAGTCCTTTCTTTTTAACTTATTTATAGTTACTAAGTACAAATCAAATGATTATAAAAATATATGAAAGCATAACATTGAAATCACTTTCCTGGAAGTAGTTACTGCTGCCAAATGAGGAAATAATTTTAGGACTAATCTATGCATCTGTCAAAATCTGTTTTAATTTTTAAGCTAGTTTTTTTTTTTTTTTACAATTTGCGCTACAGACTGCTTTTTCTTTTCATCAGTGTATGAAATGCATATTGTTGCATATCACCATAGGAGAGAATGCACACACATTCATACATTTGGTCGCATGGTACTGCACTGCATCCGCGGACGGAACAGGTATTTTATTCAAGCAGTTTTTCACTGCCAGACCCTGAGACTGTTTCTGAACTTTCACACGACCGAAAGACTGAAGCAATCGCACATGAGGCTGTATTGTGTATCCAAGTAGTCAGTTAAGGGAAGTGTGAAAACACAACGAACTCCGACTTAGAAAGCGGGGCACGCAGCCTCTAACGTCCCCCCCCCCACACACACACTCACGCAAGTCATCTATGGCACAACTTCCTGTAACAGCAGTACTCCCTAACCGGACCCGTTAGGAGACCCTGGAGAAGTGACCGCATTGGGGCCGACTCGCGGGAGCGGAGTCTGTCTGGAGGTGGGGCCGCGCGGCAGAGGTCACCTGCCTCGGGAGGACATCTCTGACGAGGGCCCCTTCCCGCTGCTCTCCGTGCTGACTGCCTCGATGCGGGCAGCTTTGCTCTCGCTTCTGCCGTGGTGCTTCTGCTTCTGAGCCTGCTCGTCATGAGCTGAATGCGCTAAAGTCAGGAGCAAAAACAAAACCAAAAAACCCTCTTGTGTCTTTGCATAGCTGTTTGGTTGCAATAACAGGAAAGATGACCAATGGTCTCTTCTGTAATTTCTGTAAGTATCGTGGGCTGAAAGAGTAAGACATTTGGCCGGAGATTTAGATGAGTGGTTCCAGGGTCTGTCTGACAAGAGCAAGGTCCCGAGTTCAATCTCGGGTAGGTGGTGGCTCACACGCCTGTAATCCCAGCCCTGGGAGGCAGAGGCAGGAGGATTCCTGTGAGTTGGAGGCTTGCCTGGGCTACATAGTGAGTTCAGTGCCAGCCTGAACTACAAATAGAGACCCTGTATCAAAAAAAAAAAAAGAGTAAGACATTGTGCTATAATGAATTACTCAGTTTATTTATGTAACAATTATTGTCAGCATGTAATCACATATTTTTATTATTATAATTGCTTTGTTCTTAGGGACTCTTTCACCTAGCCTTCTATATTTTAGGGTATCATCTTATTATTTTATTTTATCCTTTTACTCACTACTTATTCGTTTGGCTTTTGTATATAGACTTTACATACTTGATTTACAAACATGAGTGCACAATTTTTAATTAAATTAAAGATGTGTCATTTGTAATGTGACTTATTAAAAGCATACTTTTGTTTTCTGCTCACCTTTTGTCATTTTCTTTTATTGTCTTGACTGACATTTGGTAGCACCTTAGTGATGACCCATTCTTCAGTCAGGTCGATTTATTTGGTTTAGCTATACATAGAAAGCTGTAAGGGAGAAGGAATAATCTGGAGATGTGTTTTCTGCTATGTCTTAGTTGAGTCCTTCCATTTTATTAGCCATGGGAAAAGTCAGAAAGCTCTGAGACACCCGTGAAATATCATCGCTGCTTCCCTAACCTCCGTCATAGGCTCGGTTATTACCTGAGGCTCTGGCTTGGTCGTGTTTTAAGTTTTGTCTCTTCTGCTCAACGTTCCTGCTCTCCAGGACCCACATGGAGAGAGTGGTTGCATACACAGCCCATTCATCTAGTTCTGGATTCAATGAGTAGAACTTTCTACATTTCACCAAGGGAGGTGTATTTAACTTAGGAGAATTGCAATTTTGCTGGTTCTTATTTGATTTATATGCATGACTTATATTTTCTCTACTTTTGTCAGGTTTTCACTTAATTTCCGTGTCTTATGACACAGTATTCATTCACTTTTCTCTACCTAAAAGCAGCAAAGAGGAAATTTGTGTATCCTTTGTTCACTACACTCTTCGTGGGTAAAGTTTTTAAAAATCACATTTTATGACCTGTGATCAAAATAGAAAATATTGCCTATTAATGGCTTGTTCTGGAATATTGATTTATTAAGCTAATATAGAAAATTAAGCAATAGGCTTTTTGTTTTTCTTGTTGTCTCTTTGTGTTTTAATACCAACCATTTTATTTCATATTAAAAACTGCATGAGTTTTAAGGTTTTTTTTTTGTGTGTGTGTGGGAGAGTTCAAATGCAAAAGAATTTTGTAATTCTTTTTTTTTTTTTTTTTTTTTGAGACAGGGTCTCACTTTGTAGTTCAGGCTGGCCCTGAGCTCACTGTGTAGCCCAGGCAAGCCTTGAACTCAGCATCCTCCTGCCTCTGCCTTCCGTGTGCTGGGATTACAGGCTTGAGCCACCAAGTCCGGCACCTGTGGTACAAGGTACTGATTGCCAGTGGATGTGGCCACCACGCCCAGTATTGTTGTATGTGGCTACTGGGGATTGAACCAGGGACTTTGCGCTTGCAAGGCAGGCGCTGGAACCCCTGAGCCAAATCTCCAGCCCCATGAATTTTGTAATTCTTATTATCATTGACCTTAAAATTATATTTTAGTCTTTATATACAAATTGTTTAGGAATTATTATGATAAAAGTACAATAATTAGGAACATTGTGGTTTTAAATAGTCTTTCAGAAATTTTTAGCATAAAACAAATCATAAAGAAGATGACTAAAATATTCAATAATACAAAAACCATTAAAGTTTAAATTAGAAATCATGATTGGCAATAATATGGTTAAATTAAAGATTCACAATTTAAAGTGTAAGTTTCTCTAGACAATATTAGAAAGATTAATAAAATATAAAACTGGCCAGGCGTGGTGGCTCACGCCTGTAATCCCAGCACTCGGGAGGCAGAGACAGGAGGATTGCTGAGTTTGAGGCCTGCCTGGGCTACATAGTGAGCTCAGAGCCAGCCTGAACTACAAAGCGAGACCCTGTCTCAAAAAAAAAAAAAAAAAAAAAAAAAAGAAACAACACAGGACTATTTTGCAATCATATTTAACTCCACACACTTGTATTTTTCCCAGCTGTTTCTTATTATGATGATTCACACGCAGATGGCTCTAAAGGACTCACTGCTTATCAGTGGGACTTTTGAAATGTAACTGGATTATGAGGGCGTACAGCGAACTTGACGTTAGGAGATAGGGTCAGGTCAGAAGAGGAGGGGCTAGAAAGACATGTCTTCCTGCCCAGCTCCTTTCTTCTCTCACTCTCTCTCAGCTCTCCTCCGCTGTACCTCGCCGCTGTGGGCCCAGCTGACTGTGGTGTGAGACCCGAGCCAAAGCAGACTCTTTCCCTTTCGGCGTGTCTGTTATTGTGCCTCGCTGATGAGAAAGTAAGGCAGGTTTTAGTGTCAGAGCAGTGGGTTCAATGCTGTGGCTGTCACCTGACCATGCAGATCAGAGGTTTTGGAACTGGTGTATGGAAGGAGCTTGGAAAGGTTTGGGGCTGCAGGTGGAGAAGCAGCCCTGGAACGCTGTAAATAGACTTCGCTGGGAGATTCTGATCAGAGCCCATAACAGCAGAATGCTGATTGAAAAGCAGAATGAGGGGCTGGAGACGTAGCTCAGTGCTTCTGGTGCCTGCCTGGCAAGCACCAGGTCCCTGGTTCCATGCCCGGTAACCACATACAGCAATACCAGGCATAGTAGCTCATGCCCACCGGCAATCAGTACCACATACCACAAATGTCGGGCTTCGTGGCTCAAGTTTATAACCCCAGCATTCGGGAGGCAGAGGCAGAAGGATTGCTGAGTTCCAGGCTGGCCTGGGCTACATAGTGAGCTGAGGTCCAGCCTGAACTACAAAGCCAGACCCTGTCTCAAAAAAAAAAAAAATTCTTTCCTGAAGAGAAAAATTCTACTGAACTTGTAGGGTATATAACACATAATGCAGCAAGTTTTCATAGCAGGCTTTAATCTTCTCTGTTAAGACTGACTCAGATATTCACAGAAATATATTGATAATTTGTGTGTGCCCATGCTTCTATGTGTGTGGTGTGTGCAAAGACAGTATATAAAACAAAATGTAAATAAAACTTGTTCCAGTAAAGGAATTGCATTTGAGAAACTAGTCATGTGACAGTCATTTTAAGGCTGTTGTTATATATACCAGTATATATATTTTAACAATAAACTCGACCTGGCTAATTTGCAAAGAGCGAAAATATGCATAATTCGAAGGTCGATTCGATGATGTCTCAGAGAAACTGAGATGACATCACTCAGACTTTTGAAGACATGTGTTTCTAGGGAGGAAAAGGCATATAATTCACAGTCCCTCATCACCGTTTGATTTCCAGTCCAGAGCACAGAATGGAATTGATGTGGGTCCTGCACAGGTGCTTTCTTGTGTAGAAATGAAGGCAACAGAGTCAGTCTGCCCTCAACTTTCGCTCTTGTGCAGCGCTTCTGTTTCTGTCAGGGTTAGGAGAGCTCTAGGGCTCTGCTGTGCCCAGCGTAGTCAACAGCACCAACGAGGCCAGAATGGCTGGGTTTCACTTACTGTAATTTAATTTCCTTTTCAATATATATTTGATGATCAATTTAGGTTTTGAAGAACTTTTTGGGATATTTGTAAAACTTTGTGTATACTAATTATTTTTCAACCATGTATTTTGACATTAAACCTAGGTCCTTGGTTATGTTTGGAAAGTGCTGCACCAATTATACATTTTATGAAATCTAATTGTGACTTTTTACAGTACCGGGGATTGAACTAGGACCCTTGTGCTTCCAAGGTAGGTGCAGTACCACCTGAGCTGAATCCCCAGCCCCTATGAAATCTAATTGTACAACAAGTGTTTTTAATGAAAACTTAGTGGTCAGATTTATAAATGTTTGTGACTATAAAGTGCATATCAAATTTCAAAAATACAGTAACCATAGAATTGAAAACATCAACATTTTAACACTGATTACATGTTGAAAGAAAAAATTTTGGATCTATCCAGTTAAATAAAATACATTGTTCATATGAATCTCACCCCTATCTTTCTATGTGGCTACCAGAAAATTTTAAATTGTGTATATAGCTCCTGCTCTACTTCTAATGAACACTCCTTCACTGGAAGATAAAATCTTTTTTTTGCTTTTTGAGACAGGGTCTCACTTTGTAGTTCAGGCTGGCCCTGAGCTCACTATGTAGCCCAGGCAAGCCGCCACGAACTCAGCAATCCTCCTGTCTCTGCCTCCCGAGTGCTGGGATTACAGGCGTGAGCCACCACGTCCGGCATTGTGGTATGCGGTGTTGATTGTTGGTGGGCGTGTCTTCACACCCAGCATTATATGTGGTTACCGGGGATCGAACTCAGGACCTTGCGCTTGCAAGGCAGGCGGCGGAACCACTGAGCTAACCCTCCGGCCCTGGAAGATGAAATCTTAACTTAGTTGAAAAAGCACAGACTCACAGAGAATATTTACTCCCATGGACCTTTGTTTTTCATTCATGCGGAGCTTTTAGATACTGATAACTAAGTGGAAATTAATCTTTTTAAATATTTGTATTTAACACTAAAAATCTTAATGTTTGACTTCTCTTAAAAAGTTAGAAAATTAGTAAAGGTTCATTCATTGCTGCTTAGCATGAATTTGTGGGGACTCACACTGGCTACCCATCTAGCTAGCACAGACCTTTTCACTCGGCATAGCCCAGTCTGTCAATAAAAACAAAATCAACCCATCAGATTTCTGAAGATGAGCATTAGAGTCTGAAATCCTTTAACAGCAAGACAGATGACAGAGAAGAAGGGGAGATATTCACCCTTTAAAATATCTTCCTATCAAATGTTCTCAATATTAGGCAGCTTCTTTCTTTCTTTCTTTCTTTCTTTCTTTCTTTCTTTCTTTCTTTCTTTCTTTCTTTCTTTCTTTCTTTCTTTCTGTCTTTCTTTCTTTCTTTTTTTTTTTTTTTAGCTACAAAAATTGATCAGCATTTTACCAGGTGAAAAATCCCACTGAACAGTTTAATAGCCACCTGTACATCAGATAACAATACCAAATGAAGCAACATTTTGGTGCAGAAAATCTTAGTTCTACATCTTAGTAATGCAGAATCTGTTCCTTTAAATCCCAGAAACCTCACAGGTCCTTCCTGCACTATTGGCCTATATGACAGCCTTTAATTAGCACAGATTTTTCACGTTCATGGATAGATTAGAAATTGGGAAGGACTTAATGAAAAAGGTCTGTTACCTTGACCAGACTGAAATTGTGGTTAGAGGGCAATTGCTTCATCCAAAGACTGACTGCATATAAATATATGAATATTAACAGTGTGCATACAAAAATGAAATTTTTATTTTTATTAAAGAAATGTTAATTTTGATCTGCTATTAACAACCATGAAAGATTTGAATGACATCCTTAATAGCTATAAATGAGATATAACTAGATTTTTACAACCATAAAACTTTCTTTTTGTCTGTTCAATGAAAGAAAAAGTAGGATTCATCTTTTAAAGTAGCTCACTCCCTATGTGCTGTTGAAAGCCTAGTAGGATGCAAAACTAAAGAAAAATGGATAGATATGGATAAATGGGTAAATACATACTTCTATGCATGCAAGTAAGTAGAATATTTGCAAAGCTGTCTAAGAGAAATGGATAAAAATGAGGTTACATAAAGAGTGCTACAGGGCCTGAATGGGTAGATCTCGTGGAAAGGCTGAAGTTCATTGTGAGATCTGAAGGAGGAAAATGTGGAGTATGCGAAGGGCAGAAGAATTTCCCCTGCAGAGGGGAGAGCACATGCAGAGGACAGAGACAGGTGTTGTAGCTAAAGGAAGCCAGTTGGTGGATCTAGCTGCCAGGCCAGCAGGAAGGGTATGGGCCTGACTGGGCACCACCGTTGTGATTCTGGAAAAGCATACTTTTAACAGCAGTCAGTGGATGCCAGCACCTGGGTGTGACCTCTGTGTGCTCAGCTAGGCCGTTTCAGCCCAGGCACCCCCCTAAGTCAAGGAGTCCAGGTGGAAACGCTGAGCCCACAGCACTAAGGCAGGGGGTGCAAGGTGCTTCCTTTGCTTTAACAAAACATCTTCTACCCATCTTGACTAATCTTTGCACCCAGAGCTGAGATTCAGTGGAATTGGTGTCCTTTGCTGAACAGAAACACTGCATACTATTCTCATTTTTTGTCTCTAATCTTTAATATCTAAATAGGTAGAATGCAGTGTAGAAAGACTGGTGTACTAAGCCTTGAAAGGGGGAAAAATTAACTTTTCAGCCATCATAAGTTCTTTATGGGATCACACTGTACAATAAGGGATTGATTAACACAAAGCGAATAGAAATTTATGAGAAGCATAGATCACATATACATGGGAACTGGATAGGAAATAAAATTCTCAAAGAAGCCGCTTTGAAGCTCAGCTTGCACATAAGCTTCAACAAGGAACGCTAAATTTTGTGGCAAATGACAAGACAAAGAAGTTGGAGTCCCCAGCACGGGCCACGTGTGGGAGAAGTCGGATGGTGTGGATTCCCACGGTGACACCGACAGTCCAGAAGAGCCAAGCGCCGATGGCGATGGGCAACCTTGTCCTTGCGGAAGGAGACGAGGGATGACTCTGTCTTCGCATATCTATGTGGTGCTGTTCGGCAGCTGGAAGGTAGGCACACAGTTCTGATCTGCTGGCTCATTTCCTCATCTCTGCCCTCCTTACATCAAAGAGGAATATTTTAGGGTCGTGTATGCTGGTGTTTCCAGAGTCAAGAAGCATAGTCGCGAAAGGATATGATGCTTGGGTTTCATTGTAAGCGTCAAGTTGCTGAGGAATAGTAAGTAGGGAGCTCCCTGAATTGTATTTCTATTTCAAACTGATTATTCTCACAAGCAGAAGCATGCTTGAAGATGTGTGTCAGCGGGAGCACTGAGCAGTTTGAAGGTTGGTGTAAGGAGTGGCTGTTGAGTGGCTGGGAGATCAGTCTATCAAATTTATAGGATCGTGCTAACAATAAATGCTGCAATTCCAACAAGTGATGCCAAGGAAAATCAATATTTACTGAGTATGGGCTGTTTTATATGCCTCCTACATCAAACCTTTCTACAAGCTTATAAATGTGTTTGATTGAGTTTACTTTACAGTTAAGAAAATTTATACTCAAACAGTTTGCCTATGTTACATAACAAATAGCTGAGATCTCAACTAGACCATAAGATTACTGACCTCATCCTCTCTCACATATATAAATACAAGAATTAGCTGGAGCTGGTGGTACACACTAGTAATCACAGCACCTGGGAGGCTGAAGCAGGAGGGTCTTAAGTTCAGGCTTAGCTGGGGCGACTTACCAACTTAGTGAGACTTTATCTAAAATGAAAATAGAAAAGGGCCAGGAATGTAACTCAGTACAAAGGCCCTGGGTTCAATTCCCAGCATCATCCTCCGATCCCAATTAATTTCCAAACATTGTTGAACACCTATTCTTCGTAAAGTTACGTTGTGTTATTCAAAGGAAAGCAACTAAAACTAGGTTCAAATTGTAACAGGTTTTTGTTAACTATTATCTAAGGAAGGTATGAACAAGATTTGTTTTCTTCTGTAAACAAATGTAAGAATGTAAAGTTATAAATCAAATAGCTCAGTTTTTCATTTTCTCATGTCATCCCTAGCACTCTGACCTGAGGTGCTGTGATCTTTTATGTCCAAACTAGCTCCAGAATTCTCCATAATGCGGTCAAGGAAATGGTGTGAATCGAGCGCTATCACCTTTAAAGCCTCCGAGCTGGGAGATTCAGGCTTTTGCACAAGGTGGAAAGAGATGGGAGATAATGAAGGAAATCAAGTCATGATCTAAATAAAGTACTATTGATCTGTTAGTGGCTCTGCTGAAGCTCTTTCTGTTGGGTGACTAAACACGGGGACCCATCAGGAAGATGCATTACACAAGCAAGTCGCCTTTTCCATCCAAATTAGGGACCTTCACTTGTTAGAAACCCGCTACTTCGTGGCTTACTAGCGTGCCCGACACAGCTGTGTGTGAATGAGAAAGAAGTTCTCTTGTGTCCACATCAGAACCCATCAGCACATCTTTTAACCTATGTGCCATATTTTTTCTTGTGGATTTTATTTCACAAACATTTTGGACATCTGTGTGATTTAATTCAAGTTTGTTGCTTACCCAGAAAGATTATTCTGAACATCAGATCAGAGAGCTAAGCGTATTTTGTAAGACTTTCCTCTGGGATGGTCGTGTCGGGTCCGTTGGCACATCAGACAAGCCCTGGGCAATTGATTGCCAAAGTATCACTTCCCCAAACTGAACCTTGGAAACCCTTTGCTCAAAAGTAGTTTTCAGTTACGCTGGGACCCATTCTTCTTTCTTTCTCTCCTTCATACCCCTGCTTCACATCCCATTAGGGATGATAGCCCCAGTGGAAAAGTTTCCTTTCTGCCTCAATCCCTACTTCCACGAAATTAATTAAGTGATGTCATGCTTCATTTTATCTGATTGGGAAGCAATTCATCACCTTTGCTGGTTGTATTAGTCCAAGTGATCAGCATATTAATTCATTTGTGAGAATAAGCTCAAGGGTAATTACAGTGAGGAGTTTAATGCCTAAACGTGTTAATGTCTGTAATCAGAAGTATTTTCTCGGTACAGAACAATTGTTAGGCAATTACTGTTGGATATGATTGCCCTGGTAGACAACAGGCGCAGTGTCAAGAGGGAAATTGTAAAAGTTTGTTTTGCAAGTACTGTATTATCAGCAAGTTCTTTCTTTTGTCTTCACAATATTGTCTGAGATGCTCTGTTCCTGCATGGCCACGTTCTCACTCTCTACATCATTAAGAAAAAGAAAAAGTTGCATCTGATATGTAAAAGGATCAAGGGAGACAGCTTGGCACTTGCTGAAATTCTCACCCTTCTCTTATTCTTTCTTTTTAGTTGCTTTGGTTTTGATCTTCATAAAATTACTGCCCAAATAATTTCCTTTTAGTTCTCAATACACCCTGGAGTATCTATTACCTAATTTTTTCTTAGGGTAAATGACTATGAAGACAAAAGTCTTGACAGAGTGTATTCCCTCTGTATTAGCAAGTTGTCATGAATTGAATAAACAGTTCAGAAACTCAATTATTGATTTACACTCTTCTCTTGGGGAGTGATTTTTTTGTGTGTGTGTGAGACAGGATCTCGCTTTGTAGTTCAGGCTGGCCCTGAGCTCACTATGTAGCCCAGGCAAGCCACCGCGAACTCAGCAATCCTCCTGTCTCTGCCTCCCGAGTGCTGGGATGACAGGCGTGAGCCACCACACCCGGCACTTCTTGGGGAGTGATTTTTAATGTGAATTTAAATTTACTCTTGAATACTCTTCCATTTCCTGTCTCTCAAAGTTTTATGATATATTAAAAGCAAAGATATTGTTATAGTTTTCCATGCACATGCCCTTGTTTTCATAATCTTTTTTAGATATGTAGAGTAAAGGATTGTATCTGGTTTCAAAAAACAGGGAATAATGACTCAACCAGTCTTAATGAGTTCTAGAATGTATGATAGACATTGTAAAATAGAAAACATTCTATGGGAAATGGAGGGTAGGGGTAAGTATTGAGGAGCGAGAAAAAATTGGGATGGTAAAAAAGGGGAAACAAAGCTGATGTATATGGGGGTGGGGTTGTAAGGTGGGTAGGGGAATGGTAAGAAATGAGAATTAAGTCGCATCATATATTAGTACAAATTCTCAATATTGAGTGTGATCATGATGTGTATATAAAATGTACCTATTTCACAATAAGATTTTTTAAAAATAAAAATCGGCTGTTGTAAATTATAGTTACTATAATATTTATTTAATATTTATTATATTGTATATCTCATATTTGCTTTAGACAGTAATTTTTTAAAGTTCTCACTACAAAAGTGAAATATGTGAAGTAATCTATATGTTAAATAGCTTGACTTATCTGTTTCACAATATGTATATGTTCCAAAACATCATATGATAAAAGATACAGATATGTACAATGTTTACTTGTTAATTATATAAATAATAAATTTTAAATAGCAAAAACTAAAATAACCTAGGAAGTAGATACATAGCTTAGTATAATCCACACAGCCTAAGATCCCAGAGGTTGGACCACGTTTGCCTTAGAGTTCTGTTTGCCTGTAACTGTCTGGTCCTTGTATTCTTCTCTAGGCCAATTTTGCCCTCAGACTGGCTTCCACATGTTCCCAAGGGGGTGTCCCATTCCCAGGTCACATCTACATCAGTCTTTCTCTGTGTCTTCCAGTGTATCAAGCCGTGAACAGTTTTAATAACCTGGTTGAGATGTACAATCTTCATCTCCCACTATTACATGACTGTACTCTTCACAGACATGAGTTCAAGTGAGAATCACAGCAAATACGGCCTGTGTTTCTGCTTCCTCTATTTTTGTTGCTCTGTTTTCCAGCTTTATTTTGAATTGTAGCATATTTGGTTTATTGTTACAACTGTGATGGTACTGTAGCTTTTTAAAGCAGCTAGTATTAGTGCATTGCTGAATCTTTAGAACCATGATTCTAATGATTCATATTTATATTTTTATTACACAATTAGATTATTATAATAAGACCCCCAGCTTTTACTAATATTCTTCTGGAGAAATTAAATTTTTAAAAATCCTGTGCAAACCCTACGATAGGAGAAGATATATCTCTTTGTCAAAGTCTAAGAAATTGCTCAGTTATTACTTGTACTCACTTGTATCTTTCCTGCTTAGAGGTTTTAGAAGAAGTAAAAGTGTCTCACTGGGCAATGAGCAGCCAACAGCAGGAAGTCAGGGAATCACTTCAGCTTTAAAAGAAAAAGCTCCAGTAGTAGGAGTACTAGTCAGCATTGGTCAGCTTTCTGTTGCTGAAACAAAATACCTAAGAGAATATCTTAATAATTTCAAGCTTATAATGAATCCATCATTCAAGCCTCGTATGAGTCCGTCAGTAATTTCGTGTTCTGGCAGTGCTGAGAGGCTTGGTGAGGCCATCGCCCCTGAGGGCCCCACTGGTGAGCAAGGCCGCGCCCGGGCCTCGGCCTTCAGCAGTGAGCTTTTGGGAGGCATCTTACACCGAGTGATAGTAGTCAGCTAGGGCTGTTGCTGTAAAATATTGTAGCCAGGTAAAGTTAGTAGAATTGCATTTCAAGGTGCTGTTAAGTTTGGTTTCTTTTGAGGCCACATTTTGTGGCTTGTGGACAGCCTCTCATTTTGTCTTCACTTAGTGAACAGAGAAGAAACTCAAGGGAGTCTTCCTCTTGTAATAAGGACACAAAGTCCTATCACCTTATAACTTCTCTCTTACAAATTCATCTAATCTTATACCTCCCTAAGGGTCCTCTCTTGAAATACAGTCATATTGGAGGTTGTGATTTCAAAATATGAGTTTTCTTTGGACAAAAATCCACCCGTGACATAAAGGGTAAGTATATTTGTGCATAAGTACATTTGTATTATTCTTCAAATAAACACAGGAATACCCTGTGTACTTTCATATTAAAAAGTAATTCCTGGGCTGGAGATTTAGCTAAGTGGTTCTGGCGCCTGCCTCACAAGTGCAAGGCCCTGAGTTTGATCCCGGTAACCACATACAATGCTGGACGTGGTGACTCACGCCCACCAGCCATCAATACCACATACCACACATGCCGGGCATGGTGGCTCTTGCCTGTAATCCCAGCACTCGGGAGGAATGTTTTCATTCCCTATGCAGTTTAGGCTGGCCTTGAACTTACTATGTAACAGCGATTGGCCTCAAATTCAAAATGATCCTACTGCCTCAGCCTCCTGAATGCTGTAATGTCATGCACTACCAAGCCAGCCAGTACTCTGTATTTTTTCACAACAGTTCTACTAAAATTATTCCAAGGTTAAAAGGTCACTTAAAAATGATAAGCAAGCCTTCAGTCCAACTTTATTACTATGATGAAGATACCATGAAAGTACTCCACGCTATGAAAGTAGCCGGTGGCATAGTTAATGATTCTATACTGAAATTAGAATAGATCTCAGAAGTATTTGAGATCAGAAGCAATGTATATTAGAAATAATTTCAAAATTATGTATCCTAGAGCCAGAGATTTAGCTCAGTGGTTCTGGCACCTGCCTTTCAAGCTCAAGGTCCTGAGTTTGATCTCCAGTAACCATATACAATGCTGAGCGGGGTGACTCATGCCCACCAGCAATCAACACCACAAACCACTGTGCTGTAATCCCAGCACTCAGGAGACAGAGACAGGAGGATTGCTGAGCTTGAGCCTTGCCAGGGCTACATAGTGAGCTCAGGGCCAGCCTGAATTACAAAGTGAGACCCTGTCTCAAAAAAAAAAATATGTATCCTGGTTTCTGACTTTTAAGTAATATTAAAATAAATGTTCTGGAATAGAAACTACACTATAATAGTTTCCAATGTTGTTATTATTGTTATTAAAAGTATTAGCACCATCAAAGACAATAGAAAAGCTTGTTTTTTAAGAGCCAGTGTTAGCAGAAATGGGTCTCACTCCCTGGCTAAGTATGGTGGCATCTCTTTTTTTTTTTTTTTTCCCGCAGTGACAGAAAATAGAGTGGAGGGGTTGGGGAGGCAGGTATTAAGGATGTGAAATGATTCATGGTAGAGACTTTTTGTTAGCTGCTTCCAAAAGAATTGGCCTTCCTGACGACTCATGGTGGCATAGAGGTAGGCCACCATGACTTAACTAGGGTCTAGATATCTCTCATCCCATCCACACCAGTGAGTGGGGATTTTACTAACCATGACTGAACTGCTGTTATACCTGCTATTTGCTTCATGGTACATTCTTACCTTATACTGATTGTAGTCCAGCCAGCCATTTCCATTTTAGGCTTATAATGAATAATTAACATGATGAGCATTTTTCTGAATTAAGCCATTTTGGTTACACCTCGGGCTGTAATCATGCCCTCTTCCATTGCCCAT
Organism: Thryonomys swinderianus; assembly: GCA_004025085.1. NCBI lineage: Eukaryota > Metazoa > Chordata > Mammalia > Rodentia > Thryonomyidae > Thryonomys > Thryonomys swinderianus. The sequence continues at coordinate 43,505 of PVIC010002488.1, forward strand.
GATCTTCATGTGTCTTTGCAATTCCATGATGTATCATAAATGCCCAGTAAAGGCAGACATTTCATCTCATTGGTAGAAACTGTCATGCCTACTCTACAAAAAACAGCCATCAGCATTTTAGGATTCTGGGACTCATTTTATTATTGTATTTTCTGATACCTTAATGGTGGGAATGTCTCCTGGAACTCTCTAGATCTCCTAGGTGATCTCCTAGAACTCTCTAGAAGATCGACTAAAGAAAGATGTACAGCTAATACAAGTAGATGACAACATTCCTACTATCGTAAGACTGAATTACTTCTAGTGTACAGAAGTGACCTTTCAGTTTTATCTCGGATAGGCCGCCACCAAATCCAGGATCCAGTTGCATATGAGGCCTAATGTTATAGACATTTCTAGCATCTGTACTTTCACGTTAAAGATCCCTGTGCTGCACAGTCATTTCACTAAGTTCAGTTTCATCTTGTCCTAAGAATTTTCAAGTCAGTTCTGTTTATTCTAACAGCATTACAACCTCCTCATATTTCTACTCAGTTACGGTGGAGATACAGACAGGAGAACGCATGTTGAATAGTATCTAGGGTCCGCATGAATCCCGGATGGTGCACAGCAGTGACAGAGCCATTTGCTTTCTGGCACAACCTGCAGCAGCAGCTCAGGTGTGGAAGTGGAGTCGAGCCACAGGGATGGCCACAGGTTGTAGTTTGTAAAATGGTAGCAGGATGGAAAAGCCCAGAAACTGCAGATGCTGGCAAACACTGAAAACTTGTCATTTGATAAAACAGTATCCTTCGAAAGCCATCACATTTGTAGCAGGTGCTCAATCATATTCAAGTTCATAATTTAAATAATTTTTGCAAAGACCCTGAGCCCAAAATGACTTCTTAGAAGGAAATGTTGAGAAGACAGCAGCGAAGTTCTATTTTTTTTTTTTTTTTTGAGACAGGGTCTCGCTTTGTAGTTCGGGCTGGCTCTGAGCTCACTATGTAGCCCAGGCAAGCCTCGAACTCAGCAATCCTCCTGCCTCTGCCTCCTGAGTGCTGGGATGACAGGCATGAGCCACCGCGCCCGGCACTGTGGTATGTGGTATTGATTGCTGGTGGGTGTGAGTCTCCATGCCCAGCATTGTATGTGGTTACCGGGATCGAACTAAGGACCTTGTGCCTGCGAGGCAGGCGCCGAAACCACTGAGCTAATCCTCTGGCCCATGAAGTCCTAGTTTTAAAGCAAAATCCGTGTTCACTTCACAGCAAATGTGTTTTGTTTCTGTTTGCCTTGATATCTATTTAATTTTTGAAAGTACTAATATATTTGTTGGCTCATTTAAGCCTCACAATAACCCTTTGCAGACCAATGTGTCCTCCTTACAGATTCATACTCTGGATTTTAAACCAAACTCCACTATGAAGTCAATGGGTTTTTTTGATATCACTTTTATAGGTTAGTTGTATGTTTTCACTAAAGTTTCTTATTAGACTATCCTGAATTATTCACTTTTAGTATTTGTCTTTTACTGCTAGTGCCTTTAAAGATAGACTTCATTTGCATGTGGTGTCTTTATCACTACAACACAGTCGGTCTTTATTAATTTTGAATGAATGTATTTTGAATAAATGAATGAATGAATTTCCATTTGGTAGATAAAAATGGAACCCATGAAGTAGTTAAATGATTTTTAAAAAGCCACAGAGATTATAAAAGAAGGATTACTGGCCTTCTAATACTGGGTAAAGGTCACTGTTAACATATATTATTTTAGTCCTGGATTTACATTCCTAGAACTGGCACGTGAATTTTATATTTTCAAAGGATCTTAGTACAAGCTACTTAAAGTTTTTACTTAAAGAGCCCACGAAGCCTTCTGTTTTGTTTTGCACACTGCCTTTGCTTCTCTGAGAATGCGTTTCCTATGAGCTGCCCCAAGCAAAGCAGCGTGACCGTAGAAACAGCAGTGCGGAGCGGCGACAGCCCGTCAGTGGAATGGCCCCGAAACCACATGAGTTCTTAAGGGCTGCAGCATTTAACATAAAATACAAAATCTTTTCCTGTGATACTTTTACAGTTGCTTCTTACAATTACTTTACGCAGCGAACACTTATTTGGAAAACCTTAAAACCGAGACGTCTTGGAAACGGTTTGTGAATTAGGTAACCTTCCAGAAATCAAGGTGAAGCATAGCTTTGGGCCATGAGATTGGCAAGTTCTAGGGAAATTTAAAAGTCATAGGTCTAACAGGGAAAAGCTCTAAACAAAATCCAGGCATCTATATATTTACTTTCCACAAAACCAAACCAGTCGTCATCTCAGAATTCCTGAAAAGTATGAAGTACACAGACCACGGGGTCCAAACCAGGAATTAACAAGTATAATATGATTTCAGATGAAAATAATCTGACAGATGACTCCCTTCGTATTTTTTCAATATTTTCTCGAGTGTAGGTGTTAATAAAATCAGGCATTCTCAACTTTAGTTTTAAGATATAAAAGTATCAAATTTAACAGTGGAAATATTTTGAAGTTTAATTATAGAACTTTGCTCTCCCATTTGGCTCTCATGATTTCCAGGTTTTTTTCCTTCTTTCTCTCCTAACTGTTTTATGAATAAATTCCAGGGAAATGCATATGAGGAGCTAGTGTATTTCATGGCTGTGGGAAACATGAAAGATACAATAACTGTGTAGCACAGAAGCAACAACAAAGACTTCAATATTTCGGATGCTTCAGCTTCCTTAACCATGAGAAATAAATTTCTTTTCCTACAGCTAAAGTTACAAAAAGAAAAATTTTGTCTCTTGTGTATGTACCCACCAGATGATAATGATATTTTCAAACAAAACATGGTATTATTCATAACTAAGATTTTCTTAAATCCAAAATAGAAATTCACTGTACAGCCATCTTTAGAATGTTCAACAAGAGTGTCTCAATCATATTATTTCTGGAATTTTCGTTTGCCACCAGAAGCTCCTCATATTTTCCCATCCATTCTTACAGATCTCCCAGACACCTTAGTTCAGTACATTTAAATGGTTGTATAAAAAGCATTTATTGAGTCCAGTGTCTCTATACTTGCTAGTCCCTAAATTTTCTGAAAAGCCGGGAGAATAAAAATATAAGATTTTTCTTATAAGCACCACATAAGATACAGACTGATTGTTACACACTAACTCATCAATATTTTCAAATCTCAGAGTGAAAATGCCCAAACAAGCTACAAGTTATCTCAGAGGCCTCAAACATTCTGGCCAAGTTGTCCTTTAAAATTCACTCCACTATCCATTTATTCTTTAATCCCAGACCAAGCAAATCTGAGTAGACCCGAGTGACCCTGGCGTGAATCATTAGCCTCCTGCCTTCTCTACTGAGACACCCACTCGGCTCACTCCTGAGTTCCCACCCTTCTCATCCTGTGAATGCTCGTTATGTGGTTCCACTGCTGCCACCTATAATTGATTCTCCTTACACTGACCTTCTAGCCCAGACCTATTCTTTATAAGCACTACACGGGCTTGTTAAACTACCAAAGACACTTTTCTCAAGGATACTTCCAAACTAAATGTGCAAAACTAAAATTGTGGTTATCTCTACAGTCGATAAAGTGTTTAACTTTGTATCTTATTTGGACCAAGACGACACTATCTATTCAGCTACAGTGATCATGAACTCGGAATTCTTCCTTAATGTCTCTTCACATCAGCAAGTCCCACTGTAAGAGTGTGTTGTGCATCTCTCAGTCATTCCAGGCTTTTCTCTGACACCCTCTGATCTATTCCTTTTACTCCACATAGACTAACAGTTTCCAAATATAAATCTAATCCTTTTTGTGCTGACATTCAGTAACATACCATTGTTATTGGCAGAGAAATAAAAATCTCTAACCATATCTCACATGTGTTGTGTGGTTTAGACTGTTTTCCAGACCATCACAGACTTCAGCGCTTTTCATTGGCTAAGACTGACAGACACATTATTTGCTAGCAGTTTCGTGGCCTGACCATTCAATGCTCTGTTCTTCCTCCTCTTCATCCAAATAATCACAATTTATCCCTCTCTACATTAGCTCAAGTGTCAGTTCCTACAGAGTTTCCACTGCCCGCCACAGCTGGCCTGCATTCGTCATCATGAGCTTTCATCACAACAGACAACATTCCTTCCATACTTAATATTTTTGTAAATTGACTTTTTTGGTATGTTTCCCCACTAGACAATAAAAACAGGAGACATGTCTATTTTCTTGCAGTATAGATTTCATAACTGGACCCTATGATAGTATTTAGTTAACATGCCTGCAAGGTGTGTGTGTGTGTGTGTGTGTGTGTGTGTGGTTTATGAGGAAGAAACTGATGAAGGTAGAAATAGAATAGAACATGTCTTTATGCTTTAATCATCACACGCTACTATTTGCTGAATGTCCTTGCCCTGTGCAGACGTTAATTAGCACATTCTCTCTTTCGCTTCCCTGTTTCTTAAGCGAAACTGAATCTCCAAAAAGTATGGTGATAAATTCAAAAGCGATGTTGCCTGATTCCTGCACTTGAGGTCATAAGCAGCTCAATCTCATAGGCCTAGTTTAACTGAGTTTTCTCTCAGGAACTATTTCTGATTTTGCTCATGACAACTGGTGACTGCCTGAGTGGTACTCTGGCATCTGAAGCTGGTACTTTCATATAGCATGCTATTATTTCTAACTTCAACTATGTTTGTTTATATATTTCTGCCTCCTTGAAGTATTTACTAAGGGTTGCTCCTCCCCAAACAGTACCAAAATTAGTGAGACAAGGCCAGTGGTCAAATATATTAGAACATCATAGAGTCATACCATTAAATTGAGTGTGGCTTTGGAAAAATAATGGTCTTTAAAAATCCATATTCCTGGGCTCAGTTACCAAGAAATTGCTATTCAATTGATGAGATACAGTTCATGTGTCATGCTTTTACAGTTCCTCAGTGGATTCTAAGCGTAGTAAGTTTGGTAGATTCACTGCAACTTGAGAGAGGCTTCTACCAGCCCTGAGAGTTGGAGTCTCAAGTGTGAGCCTGCCGTGTTGATGGTCTCCTGGATTACAAACCCATCAATCACCAAGCTATTCTATGGCTCAAAACAGTCTACAGCCATACCACCCTGAACGCGCCCGATCTCGTCTATGGCTCAAGACAGAGGCAGGGAAGCAGCTGAGAACTTAGCTTCCTGTTGTTTAATCCTCCCCCCCAATACAGAATTTATAAATTAAGAAGGCTTGAATCAAAGGTAGAACTAAAATGGATAAAGAGATTCTATTAATGTAATCTATTTCCCAATACAAAAGTATTACAGAAATAGTACCCATAGGTAGATTCTTTAATTTAACAATGGCCTTTAAAAATTCACACATATAATTACACATATAATTCTAACTTTAAGTAATGATCTGCAACGTCTTTCTCATCTGTCACTACCTCTTTGATTCAGAGTTCAACCTTCTTACTGGGCCCATTTTTCACTAATGTCTGCTATCTGTGTAATATAAACACATGAGATTATTCTCCAGAATTTACTAAAGCACCATGAATAATGTATTTGTTTTTCTTTTACCGCTATAAAATCAGCACAAAGTGGCTTTTAAAAAGCACATATTTATTATCTTAACCTTCCAGATGAGAACAGTTGAAACACACGTATCATGAGGGTAAAATCAAGGTGTTGACAGGACTGTTCTTGAAGGGTATGAGGCAGAATCCACCCATGGCCTTTCCCAGCCTCTGACAGCTACAGACTCTCCCTGACTTGTGGCCTCTTTCCAGCAACGGCATCATTCTGCCTTCTGCTCCAGCGCCTTTCTGACTTTATCTTCTTCTTATGAGGTTTCCTTCAACTACACTGAAACCATTGGGATAACCTGGTACAATCACTTCATCGCAAAATCTCAGTCACACCTGAAAAATCCTTTTTTACTAATTAGGGTACCACAGTCACATATTTTTGAAATCAGGGTACAGTAATCACTTGGGAGCATTATTCAGCCCATCGTCCAGAAGTCCCTTTAGGAACAACTCACCAGCATGTGGTGATTAAAGCATAAAGACGTACTATTCTGTTTCTACCTTCATCAGTTCCAGGTCTTTTTGCTTTCAAAAAGAATTAGATGAGAACCCAAAAGTGGTCCCAAGAGTTTATTTTGAAGGTGAAGGAGTAAGGGAAAAACCAGCTGTGCAGAGGAAACCTGGGCTGCACGAAAGAAAAAATAAAAGTACAGATAAAGGCACACCTGGGTCTGGAAGACACAGAGTAGGCTATTTAGAGTCAAAGTGTCTGGCTCCCTGCCACATCTGGGTGCTTATATGTCATCCACATCTTGTGGGAACCCCTGAGAAGTTCTACCCACAGGGTCTCGTGGGGTATTTGGCACTGCACTGAAAGCTTATAATTGACAGGTCCCACTTATTTCCCCAGCCAACTTTGCCAGGTCCTATATCTTACATCAAGCCTACCACAAGTAGTACACCAATTAGTTTCCTTGATGCCTGATACATCACATAAACCAAAATAAAATCTGTGCTAGTTGGTTTTCAGTTAATCCATCGAAGTATCTGAAAATACCAGTGCTGATGAGAATAGGTTTGTTTTGGCTCATAGTTTCAAAGGTTTCAACCAATGGCTAGCTGTCTGCCTTGTTTTTGGGAACTTGGTGAAACAGTTCATCATGACTGAGCCATTGCTGAGCAAAACTGCTCACCTCTTGACAGCTAGAAGGAGGGGGAAAAAGAGAAGGAGAGGGAGAGGGAGAGGGAGAGGGAGAGGGAGAGAGGCTGAAAACAAAATGTAACTTTCAAACACGATTGCCCAGTGAGCTACTCCATTCAGCCAAGCCCCACTTTTTAAAGTTTCCCCGCTGCCTAGGAACGGAGTGAAGGCCACCAGCTGAGGACGAAGCCTTCAGCACATGAACTTTTGTAAGGAATTCCAGACTCAGACTCTAACAGATAACTTTAACTCACAGAATTTAATAACCTTTTATATATAATACATAACAGGTAATGGCTAAAGTCACACATTTGCATACACATCTGTACCGAGTTTACAAATGCTCACATCATCTTCAACTATTACATCCCATAAGATACTAAGGTTGTATAAATGTCGAGATTAGGACAATGAAAAAGCAATGTGAAATTGAAAAGCCTCAAGAGATAACTTCTCGCTATTTCTTTCCATAGAGGAAGGAACTACAAATTCCATCCAAGCACAGGTTGATTTTAAAATGGCAGAGAAATTATCCCCTTTAGACAACTGCTTTTAAAATCTACCACCACAGCTTAAGACTTTAAGAACAGATGTAGAGGACATTACCTTATCTTCTAAGTTTTTATGTAACTAACATTCATCCAGAAGAAAAAAAGGAGTCATTAAGTAAAATATTTTTGTTGGCATAATGTATTGGTTGTGACTAGAAGTTTAGAAATGAACTTGCAATTTTCATGGATATTTAATTGTTCAGATTCCAATGATTTCTACATTTTTTTTCTTACTCTTTCCCCAAATCCCCAAGTTGAAGCATCACCTGCTGGGGTGTGAATGAAATGCCTGAGTATAACTATTTCCATAAATTATCTTTGATTTTTCCATCTTATTTCAATTTCCTTTCTCTTATTTTTGAAAACAAAATAATATGTTTAAAGGTTTGGGGACAAAGTTCTTCTTTACTTTTGAAAGTTATCTTTGTGCTCATCAGTTTCTTTAAAAGCATCAATGTCTGAAAATTCGGATTCAACTGTCTATAAGAGCACTCACTGAGGCTGACTTGACACAGCTCTAGTGAGAAACTGTGTATTTGCTTGGTCACTTACCTGTTCTATTCCAAGAGACTGGGGTTGATTATTTTTCCTCCAAGCTCACTGTGAAAACTCACAGAACGGCCTCTGAGAAGCTGAGTATCCATCATGCTGACAAACTGTAGACCCACAGCCTGTTTTCAAAGATCACCTTTCTGCAAGAGTTAATTCTCTGGTGTTTCTTGCTAAAAGGGGAGGCTTATTAAGTTCCTCACAGAGAACTATCACACTTTAAACCACGTTTTCTCTCTGGTTCATGAGATACTCTTCATTATCTATCCTCTATTCTCAGGGTAACCCCATTTGCATTACCTTCTCCAGACTTCACGTTTTGCAACAAATGAAAATACAGATTGAAATATGTTTCTATGCATTCATGATTATGAAAGTTATTTATAGGCAAGTCCAAAAATGTCTCTATTTTAATCCATATTTAGAATCTCCCGTGACTAATAAATACTGCCTTTGGAGACTCATGAACATAAGGAGAGAGAACTATGTAATGAATCGTGCTTTAGTGACAGCTTGTCTGTGATGACTTTTATCCACAAAATCCATATAAAATCACCTACAGTGTGCTTGTGCCTAGCACTCCACTTTTACTGATCCATTACAAACTGCTTTTCTTTCAAACTGTCACTTTTCATGTGGAATATTATTGTGAAATTTTGAAAGAACCAACCGTTTCCCTCCTCTACTCAGAATAACTAATACTTATCTTATTCACCCCTAACGCCAAACTGTACCAGTGTATGCTGAGGATTGATTGCATTTCACCTGAACTCTGAACTCTCATTTAAATTATACCATCCTTTGGGAAATGTGTTTTTTAGGAAGTCATATTAATAATACATTACTTCATAATTTCCATATTCACATTTTAAAAATTCTACTCTGTATCAGGACAGCAAAATAAAAACAGGCCTGAGGTGATAATGAACAGCCTCTTTGTCCCTTCCCACTTGGAGAAGGGCAAGGTCTGGCAAAAGCCAACTGTGAGTGCTCTGGAAATGAGCAGGCAAGAAATTGCAAGAAAAAAAGTAGTTCTCACCGAGGGACTCACATGCTACTAAGAATTAAGGATGCACTCATAGCGAGGTGTTACACCTTTGCTCTGCATGTGCCACACATTGGTTGCCACTAAGTGTGGAAAATGGCTCAGATACTCATCTCCCAAGGAAATGGAGAGAATGAGGTATCTAGTGTATTCAGACAAGTTCTTTAATTTTTGTTGTTTAGCGTATTATCAGCACACATCACACAGAAGTAAGAATGTTGTGTCCAATTTAGTGCAATCTGTCAAGTCATACTACTTACTTTAGAATTTTCAAGTGTAACTTGTGGATGACCATCAATTAGTCATAAGACATTCTCACTAGACATGTCTCATGATATGTCATTTAGTATATTAGATTTCATTTTAGTTTTCATTATAAGGTAATTCATAGCCTACCACCATTTCTCTTACTTTTTGATAATTTTATTACTTCTTTTGTGTACCTGTATGCGCAGCTTTTGATATCTTCCCTAAAAAAACATAGTCAAATATAAATCTAAGATTGTGGCTTACCTAGGATTTGAACACTGAGGTCAAGATGGTGCTAAAATTGTCAGTCATACATTGCTACACAAGACTTTTGATAAAAATTCTACTACTCCCTATTGTATATAAGAAACACAATTAGGCAACAGCTATGTATAATGTTTCTCTGATAGTAAGTCCCACCATAAGTCATTAAAAAAATAAAAACAATTGGAATGTGAATTCAAATTTCTGAACATTTAGTTGTTTTTAGTATGAGCACAATTACATTCTCAATATAGCTAATAAAGTCTGAAAAGTACTACATGGTACATCAGTTTTGGATGATGACAAAAACTAATATTACTGGGCCAGAGGATTAGCTCAGTGGTTCCGGCCCCTGCCTCGCAAGCGCAAGGTCCTGAGTTCAATCCCCGGTAACCACATATAATGCTGGGCGTGGAGACTCACACCCACCAACAATCAACACCGCATACCACAATGCCAGACGTGGTGGTTCACACCTGTAATCCCAGCACTCGGGAGGCAGAGACAGGAGCATTGCTGAATTCGCGGTGGCTTGCCTGGGCACCATAGTGAGCTCAGGGCCAGCCTGAACTACAAAGCAAGACCCTGTCTCCAAAAAGAAAAAAAAAAAACAACTAATATTACCACTAAAGCTAAATGGGGTTTACTACTCTTAGAGGTTGGAATTGAAAGCTGACCACATAATCACTTGAAATTAGCCTTTTTCTTGAAAAATTATAATGATTCTACTTATTAGAAAATCTGAGTTTCATTTTAAACTGACTCCCTTTCCTTTCCAAAATATAAATCATAATGTTTTGTATGAATATGATGGTAATTGCTAGGTAAGTAGTGCTCTATATTTTTATTTAAAATTATATAGGCTTATACACCCAAATACAAAAACTCAGAAGATTTATCTAGCTAACATAATGTTATGTATAATTTTATTTTAAAATTAGGAGCCAGTTCAAAAAATATTTAGATGAAAAATCAAATAGACAAAGCTAAAGAAACAAAGAAGACTTTGTTGAGGTCTGTTGCAACAGAGTAGATTGTCCAGTACTCAGTTTGAACTCAGATCCACAGAGAAAGGGGGCTGGGGAGGGTTTTAAAGAGGTGATAAGAGTGCGCAAGGTGAGACTGAAACATAAGAACCCATCTCTGTTTGCTAATGGGATTTACCTAGAGGAAATGTAAGCCTTCTCTTAACTTACTGATAATAACTTACATAACCTGGCACAAGCATGCCCACAGGAAATTAGGCTCCTAAGCTTAGGAATTGATCGTGGTCACTATCTCCCTTGATTTCTACTGTTAGTCATCTTTCCATCACTGTCACAAAATACTCAAGACAACTTATTTACTAGAAGTAAAGATATAGTTTGGCTTACAGGGTCAGAACTTTTGGTCCATGGTCACTTGGTGGAGTTGCTTTGGGCTTGTGGTGGCATACTGCATCACGGCAGTGGGACTATGTGGCAGATCGCTGTTCACCTGTGTATGGAGAGAGTGGGAGGTTACCAATAATGATATAGAAAAGAAAGACCAAAACCTAAGAGAGAAAGCATTAAATCCTATGGTACTGTGTCTCTCTTGGTTTATCAGTGCAATAATATAGGTTCCCAAAGGCTTGGATAACATCATCCCTATGTTCTCATTAGCTACAGCTCATATAGCCTCTCTTTTCGTTCTGCCTGCTTGCTGTAGCTTCCGTCAGAACTTTTGATATCTTTAACTTCCTAGAGTTTTCACTGCAGCTGTAGCCTCATTTTCAAAGCATCACATGTTGCTCTATCAAAAGCTGCTTTCAGGGAGTTGTGTCTTGTTACAAACTACCTGACTTTTAAGCTTTTCTTGTAGATTGTCAGTGGAAGTCTTTTTGACACCACCACTCTTGCGCTCTGCCTGTTTGGGAAAGTAGCATGGTATGGGTGATGTGCAGGACTGCTACCAGCAGGAGCAGGAGATGAGTCCCTTTGGACATAACTTCAGTGACCTTTACACAGCTGGATAGCTGAACCTTAGGGAATGAATCCTAGGGAAACATTTCTCCGGGAAGCTGTACACAACCAAATTATCTCAGAGCGCTCTTCTTACAGTATTTTGTTAGAGTAGGCTAAGGTCTTGCTGATTCCTGAGATGCCATCAAGGCACCTCTCCCACCATACTCACCTTGGGCCAACTTTAAACACACCCATTTTCTGGCCAAACTGTAAGTTTCTGCTCTATTTTTTCGACTCCACTCTTTCTTCTGAATATCTAGTTTTACATTTAGCTTTAGAAAGCCAGCAGTATCATCCCCACATAGTATGCTGTTTCGAAATTTCCTCTGCCAAACCTCTTATCTAAAACTCAGCCTCCCACAAAGTCTCAAGGAATGAACAAACTGTAAAGAAGTTCATTGCTATAATGTAATGTGAATGGCCTTTAGACCAGTTTCCAGTACCATTTTTATCACAAATCTCATGAGCACAGGCTTTATTATTTGCATTCTTGTTGGTAATCTGGTCTTCTGAGCTCTGCTTAATTCACTCTAGGTGTTCTTTAGCCTCCTCCAAACTTTTGCAAATTCTTCCTACAAACCAATTTTAAAGGCTCCTGTACTACATCTTGGGATACTGTAGTAGTAATGACCTCGCTCCTGACACCAATTTTCTCTTAGGCACCTCTAGAATGCTGTGACTAAAAATACCTGAAATAAAAAACTTGTAAGAAAGGTTGGTTTCGTAGCTTCAGAGGGTTCTGGCTATGGTCCCCTGGTCTGGTTGTTTTTCGGCTCATTGTTGTATAATATATAATAGCAGCAGGAACACATGTTAAAGGAAAGCTGTTCACCTGATGGTGCAGAAATACAGAAAGTGAGAAAGGGACAGACATGCACCAATGACCTAACTTCTCTTCAATAGTCTCTATTTCCTAAAGATTCAGCCACAACACCCCCACCCAGAGCTACAAAATGCATAACACGTGACCTTTTGAGGGACATTGAAGATCCAAATTACAGTATTTTCATTAACATCATTCCTCAGACTCTTGGAAAGATAGTCCTGAGTAGTAGTGAGAGGCTTTTAAAATTTTTCCATCTCAAAGAGGTACAGAAAGAAATTGCACTGGGAAATTTTCAAAAGAAAAATGCTCTATTGAAGGTGAAGTCAGACTTAGGGACCGAAAACACCCTGTATGAAGTTTGACCAAGCTGAGGGAATGTTAAGGTCTATTCATTCATATCTCACCCATAATACTCACTGGCGCTTCTCCATCACAGAAAAGTGAACATTTAAAATCGGGTACAAAGTAAGTCTGAATCCTGATAATTTATAATAAAGTGAGTTTGAATACTGATCATTTATCTCTTAAGTTTCTCATGCCAGCCTTTCGCAATGACATTGTGATGGTTAACTGTTGTGTCAATTTGTGTAAGAAATGTCGATTAACTGGTTTAGCACAGTTCTGGGGTGACTGACATAGATTTGCTAGGGTGGTTGCTGTGACACTCCCTGGTCATGTGGTTCGGAAGCCTTTGGAACTAGCTTGTGGAAATGTTTGCAGAGATTTAGAGATGTTGGCTGGAGAAAGCTCTAGAATGCTGAGAACCAAGCCTGATGGGGGGTTCAGATCAGAGCTTGAAAGATCAGAATGCTGGTGGAAATAGTAAATACCAGGCTCAGGAGATCCCAGCTGGGCACAAGTGTTGCACTGACAGAATGAAGGCCACATGTGCTACGTTCCGGGTAAAAATCTGTCTTAGTTTGTTTCTTGTTGTTGGGACAGAATGCCCAACATCCACAGGTCAAAGGCAGAAAGGTTAGTTTGGCTCATAGTTTGTAGAACTTCAGTCCATAGCTGGCTGGCTACAAAGCATGGTGGCATGGAGCAAGAGCCCGGCAAAAGAGAAAGAATCCATGATTTCACAGGCAGGAAACAGCAAGCTTTTCTTCTTCCCTTTTTATTCTAACCAGTCTAGGAGCCTCTTTCTTGGTGCCATCCACACCTTGGGAGGGTCTTCCATCCTTGATAAACCCACTTAGTCACACTCACAACTGTGTTAAGCCAATCAGTTGGATTTTCTTTACTCAAACCAACACAACAGTTAACTATCATAGAGTAGCTGATTTGTGAGTATTAGGACTAGGCTGAAAGAATAAGATATGAGATCGCCAAAGGTCGTTAGGTATCTCTCAGTTCCATCAACTTGATTAGTCACAGAATAAATTTATTTCCTATCCTCTGTGTTCTAAAATAGTAAATGCCTTCTCAAAATAATAACAAGTATCGGGGGAAATTTTCACATTGTCATTTAAAGTTTAAGATGACTCACTTGCAGAGAGGTTTTACTTCTAGCAGCTTGCTAAAGTCTTATAAATAAAATAACAGTATTTATAATAAAGGAGGAGTAGTGAAGAGGAAAATGCATGCAGCGTTATGAGCCAGAGGCAAATTTAAATGGAATACCACAGCTGAAACCTTTACTTGCCTCAGGGTGGAAATCAAGAATTAGAAGGTCAGAGGGAAAAAGAAGAAAAAGAACTAGGAGGAAATAAAAGCGTATGTATTTCTGTTTTCTCCTCTATCAGTTCTTTTAATGAGCTCTAGTTCACAAAAAATTCACCAGAAAATATTCTGTTCATATTCAAAATAACTTGCTCTACCTACAAACATTGAGGTAAAATAAAAATAATTTACCATTTGCTATAAAGCAAAAGATCCACCACAACAATTTAATAGTACAATGGACATAATAGCAGTTAAAGTACTTCCATGAATGAATGAGAAAATTCTATTTAAATGTAATCAAAAGTCTGCCTGACAATATTTGCTAGTAAATTTGATTGTTCAAAGGCTCTGCACATCATCTTTTAGAAACTTCACCTACATTAGGTATTTCTGTCATGTTTGATGGGTTTTTTTTCTTTGCGATATGTTTATTTACAAGGTCAGGTTTTGTTCAAAGTGATGGAAACAAGTTGGCCAGCAGAAATGTGAGAGGTCAGCAAGCAAAAAACTCTTCCTGTGGTGAACACTGGGGAGAAGAATGTGATTTTCCTGAGGACTCTGATATTTTGCTGCTTTTAAGACACCGTCTTGTCAAAGTTTCCCAACAATTTTGTGAGGCAGAAATGAAAACAATCTTCATAGAGGAGAGACCTGAGCAACATGGAACTAATCGCACTGATTAGTGGTGAATTTGGTGTTAAAGCTGAACCTTCGGAGAGGAGCCTTTGTGAGGTAGGCCAACCACGTTCCCTGGAACCTGAGGGATTTTTTAAAGTGCTCCAGGGCGGGGCTGCAGCTACCTCTTAATGCCTCCCTGACTGTATTAGAAAGGAGGAAGAATAGCTAGACGGTTCTTTCAGGACTGAAGCAGAAGACACTTGCTTATTTGGGGCTTTTTCACTCTTGTCCTGATGGACAGAAGTACAAACAAAGCGAAGCCCAGTTCTGCCTTTCACTCCAGTGGATAGTGCAGAAATGTCACAGAGCGGCCATTGACTTACCCTTCACCTGGCATGTTCTAAACTCAGAAGGGGGAAAAAATATCTCAAATTCTTTAGAATAGCTAGCAAGATCCTAACTCCTTGTTTATTGATTTTTATGTTATTGCTTCTGGTTATGAATTATGGATTTAAAAAATCTTTTCTGATGGGTAATAAAAGAGAAAGCCAGGAGAAAAATGCCACTCCCCAACCTACACAACCCCGTTAGTCTCTTTTTCTTCTTTATATTAATCTATGAACAGAATTGGGGAGGGGAGTATATAAAAATCCAATTTGTGTCACAGAAAGACATGAACGGATGCCAAGATAGATGTAATGACTCCAGGATAAAGTAAGAGGACCTCTGTTTCTCCTGGAGCAAGCTGCAAGAGAAAGAGGGCATTAATTTTTCCTTGCTGAAAGACTACGTACCTATTGATTAATAGTAAATTTCCGTCATCAGTCACTGAGAAGAAAGGGCTGGTGTGTTTGCTGTTGTGTATCTAGCCTGCTATGGAGCATCAGGATTCACAATTTGATTTTGTTATGTCTTGGCAGGTAGCTAGAATAAAAGGTGTCGAAGTGATGTTCCTTTCTGTGTCCCGTGCTCTTCCCATAATGGTTCCTTTGTGATCTAAATCAATTTGAATATATAATTTTGGCATTCTCAAGTTTCAATTCGACAAATAGTTTCCCGAATAGCTTATCTATAGGGACTAAGAAATTCTCTGTATGCATACATTAAACATTAGGCAGGTTTTATGCTTCATGAGAAATGCTAACTAAAAATATTCTCTACTAAATAAGCAATAATATCGTTTAAGCCAAAATTCCTGCATGCATTCCATGAAGGCAATAATATCGTACCCACAAATACATTGTACCCAAGACTCAAATTATCATCTGTAAGGAGAGATCTTCTGGCTTTCTTTCCATCAGTACAAGTTTTCAGAGGTATATTGTTTGGTCTTATAGGTAGCCAAAGTAAAGTAAAAGCAATCACAGATACAAGATTGAAAAGCACCACGAATGCAAAGAATTGTGGAACTACCAGCTGTATGACTTAGAAGTTGAAACACTAATAATGATCATTTGCTCAAACAAAAATATGGGACCATTAAAATTTCAGAATAAACCTTGTCAAACTCCTATAAGGAAGTTCTTTTTTATTGCAAATATTTTACAAGAAGAAGTGAATACATTAAACAGTTCTGTGCATTTTTCTAATAGGTCAAAAATGAAACTCAGAATTCTACAGTCCCGTGGAAACAAGGACGGAAAATGCTGGGAGTGGCTTATGGACACTCACAGGCTCTTTTCCTTTATTAATCATACTGTGCCCAAGCAATGAAGTGCTCCTCTTGATGTGTAAAGCACATCACTGTAATTCAGAGAGATTAATTAGCTTCTGTAATACTACATGCTATTAAGTGGCAAAAATGGGATTCACATCGGTCTGCAGTGTTCTAGAAGCTTTGTGGCTTCTCTCACACTGCTGCTGCTCAATTTGCCAAACTTGAAAGACAGATTAATCCCTGGCAATCTTCTACTTATTTTTAAAACACTCTTGTTCATTTTCAACTTCGTCACTACCTACTGTAGGGACCCTATGTGGCCTTTCCTTTGCACATCACACACACACACACACACACACACACACACACACACACACACATCTCCTTGGTACTGTGATCTGCCTATGTAAACTTCCTTCCCACCTCTCACTTTTCTTTCAGTTAACCAGAGCTACAACATGTTTCTCCAGGTTCCTCTTTCTTCCTAGGTGACATGGTCAATACAAATTCCTGGCCTTATCATAATTATTTTTTTTAAAATCCTTCTCTTTTGTCCAATAGCCTTTACATTATATCTCTATACTGGTTTTTCCAGTGCATCTTTAATTATTCCTTTAAACTGAGTCAGCTAAATGCTGCAAAGACTCACACCTTTGGCTTTGAATGATATGGAAGTGTTCATGGAAAAGTACTATTAGTGGTGAGATACAGAAGGTGAGTAGTATTTCCACAGGACTGCAGTCTGCAGTCTGCGGAGACGGCATTCGTCCTGCGCGTCTCCTTTGGGGGGCGCTCTTCAAGCCTGGGCAACAAAACCACTGCAAGTCCGGACTCCAGCTTCTCCCTTTCGGTTGTACATTTTGTTTAACCGCACAAAATGTTGTTATGAATCTCAGATTTGTGCTTAAGTTTTCCTCACTTTTCACCATTAAATTATTCCATGGTTTTGGCCTTAGAAATATCTCCTGATGGGCATTTTAGGCTCAGGAGATATCAAGAGCTTTGTTTGTTTTCTACAATTAGTAACAAGCCGCCAAGTTAGCCCAGAGGATTTCTGTGTCCTGTTGTCACACTCTTGGGAAGTTGCCTCCCACGCGGTAACCGGGTTGGCAGATGTTAGGACATGTTACCTCTGAGACAAGGTTACAAAGGACACCGCAGCTCTGTCTTCCAAAGCCATGTCTCTCTTGCTCTTTCTTGGATCCCTTGTTCTAGAGGAAGTTAATGGTGAAGCCACAGAGACGAGCTCTGGCATGTGCCCGGGTGGCATAGGGAACATAGTAATGTGGCGCGGGTCTTCCAGCCCCGATGAAGCCTTCAGATGCCTGGCATGGCGGCCCCCTTCTCAAGGAAACCTGGGAACCCCTGAGCATCAAACACCCAGCTAAGGCATTCCTGGCTTGTTGGCTCTCAGAAATAGTGTCAGATAAATTACACTAACAAATTTTAGGATAAGTTGCTTTGCAGCTGTACATAAACAATACACTCTTTTGGTCTCTTAATTCTATGATCTGATATGGAAAATACATGAGGAAAAAGATGGTTCATTTTCCGGCATCCTATGAAGTGTATCGTATTATGTTTCATCGTGAATGTCTGCAGTTGACATGCAGCGAGGCTTAACCAGGGTGTGCTGACCTGCACAGAGGCCGATTACACGTGTGCACCCTCTTCTAAAATGAAATTTTTGGACATTATTTATACTAGGATCTAGCTCATTGATTCTTCATGAATTCAGTCTACATGGTTGCTCATGTTCAGAAAATGTTACTTGTGACTCCTGCAGAGCATGGTCCTTTCATTTCCATCCCACAAATGTCACCACCCAAAAGCTACACTCAGCTTCCTAAATGTGTTCTAAGGAAGTCAGTCTTTACATGATTTATCCGTTGTCTTTAAAGATAATTTCTCTATGAATTTAAAAACACAAAACAAAAAAGGAAAAGGCTTCTGTTTTACTCTTCAAGAATGCATTCAGCAGAGGGGAAAAGAAGTTTCAAGATGATATTGTACTGCTGAGAGGCTATGAGAGTTGAAAGGGTGAATCTTCCAATCTCATTAGATTCACATTTGCAAAATCTTCAAATATCCTGCCCCTATTTCCCAAGTTACAGTTACTACTAGTCTGTGAAGACTGCACCACAGTGAAATCTGCAACAAGCTTGGGACATACATTAAAATTATGCCATTTGTTTATATGGACTATTTCTCAATATACAGATGACAGAGAAAGGAAGTGCTGATACAACCCCATAGCTATATGGCCAATTCATTTCACCAAAATCTCCAAAGCTAGTCCGTGAGGGAAAAGTAGCATTTCTACACATTGTCCTAGACAACTGGTTATTTCTATAAAGTAATAATCTTCAAAAGTCTTGCCCTGTTCTCTCACCTGAACACACATGAAGTTACACACATACACACACATGCACGTGTGCACAAACCACACTTGTCATGGATATTAGTAATATCAGTGCTAAAACTATTGTTTCTAAAACAAACTATAGGCAAAAATCTTTGCCTATTAGGAGAGGAAATAATTTTTAAACAGAGCAAAAAGTATAGACTATAAAAGAAAAAATAAAAATATAAACTTTCACAAAATACAAAATCTTTGGTTTCCATAAAACAACTAACAAACAAAATTCAAATCGGAAACTGAAAAAGGTGTATAAACTCCCATTTAATAGAAAACTTGTATCAAAATATATGAGCATTTGTGCTTAATAATAGGAAAAAGAACCAAATTTTAAAAATATGGGCAACACTACACAGAGATGTACAAGTGGCCAAAAAGCACATGAAAAATGGTCAGCATTTTTAGGTCTGTTATTTTCCAGGGTTATGATGGGAAAGTAGCACAAACTGTACTGCTTTAAATGAGAGTAATATATTGTTTCAGTTTTGAAGACCAGAAGTTCAAATATAAGATACTGCCTAGTCTGTACACTCTTGAAACCCATAAGAACCCTCTTCTGGGTTTACAGTGGTTTATGAACAATCTTTTATGTTCCTTGGCTTTCAATGGTATAATCTCTGTTCTCATTACCTAAGGCAGTTTTTTCAGTGTTTGTTCATGTGATCATTTTTTTTTTTTTTGAGACAGGGTCTTGCTTTGTAGATCAGGCTGGCTCTGAGCTCACTATGTAGCCCAGGCAAGCCTCGAACTCAGCAATCCTCCTGCCTCTGCCTCCTGAGTGCCGGGATTATAGGCATGAGCCACCATACCCGGCCATGTGATCATTTTTTTGCTATGTATTTGTTTCTCATTTGAATTTTTTTCATTTATATCAATTTCAATTATCAATAGATATTTTTCTATAAGTCCGAGTTAAGAAAAATGTTTAAACACAATATTATTGGATATATAATGCTATTATATAATAACATCATTTTAGGTACACTAAGGGAATGGTAACTACAGATTACAAGGGAACAGATGAAGAGCAAAGAATGAAAGTAATTCTCAAATTTTGATTTTAAACATTGCACTAAATTTGAATAAATCTGGGGCTTAAGTACTTTTTATTTTATTTTATATTTTATTTTATTTTATTTTTTTGAGACAGAGTCTCACTTTGTAGTTCAGGCTGGCCCTGGCCCTGAGCTCACTCTGTAGTCCAGACAAGCCTCGAACTCAGCAATCCTCCTGCCTCTGCCTCCCAAGTGCTGGGATGACAGGTATGAGCCACCACAGCCAGCTCTGTTTTCTTATTTTAAGTACACCAGTCATCCTGGATAAAAGACCTACCTTGATCCTGCGTGGTCTTTCCTGAGCAGTGCATCTGCCTTGGGTCCTCTGTCAAAGTTACCCTCTGAAATGTTAGAGCTTAGAAGCTATCTTTTATTGGTGAAACATAATATAACCCATAACATTATTAGGGAAATGAGAATTTAAAGCACTGCAAGATATGCTTTAGACTCACAAGAATGATTGAAATAAAATAGGTTGAAAATGGGGGCTGGAGATTTAGCTCAGTGGTTCTAGTGCCTGCCTTGCAAGTGCAAGGTCCTGAGTTCGATCCCGGTAACTACAAACAGTGCTGGGTGTGGTGATCATGCCCACCAGCAATCAATACCACATACCACAGTGCTGGGCATGGTGGCTCATGCCTGTAATTCCAGCACTCAGGAGGCAGAGACAGGAGGATTGCTGAGTTTGAGGCTTGCCTGGGCTACATAGTGAGCTCAGGGGCAGCCTGAACTGCAAAGTGAGACTCTGTCTCAAAAAAAAAAAAAAAAAAAAAAAAAGGTTGAAAATAATAAGTGTTCATAGGGATGTGAAACTGGAATCCTCAGACATTTCTAGTTGAACAAAGAAAATGCAATCATTTTAGAAAAATTCACAACTGTTTCTTATAAAATTAAACATACACTAATGATACAGTCCAATCACCTCATCTCTAGGTATTAACAGTTGAAAATAAGCAGAAATGTATGTACACAAATGCTATGTACATTGTTGATATCAGCCCCAAACTGGAAATAACTCAATCTTCATTACCTACTGAATTTTATAAATATCCATATCACATGATATTTAATAAACAGGAACGCAGTATGAACACAGGAGACTATGCATGAGCCTTTTTTAAAAGGGTAAGATACAAAACATTATTTTTATTACTCCCATTATATGAAAATTTTAAAATAAAACTCTGTTAAAAAACATTAGACAATAGCTATCTATAACCAAGGGCAGCCATGGGAGACTACTGGGAAGGGTCACAGGAAAGCTTAAGATGATGGAAAATTTCCTGATTTGTGTTATAACTATACAGCTGTATGCGATCACTAAAATTAATCCAACTCTATAGATGAGTACATTTATTGTATCTAAATCACATCTCAATAAATTGAAGGGGAGATTAAGAAATATTAAAGTCGTGAACTCATCTACTTTTCCGGCACCGAGACTAATTCGTCTACTACTTTCACACGTATAATCTAATTGTCAAGCTTCTGAAACGAGACATCTTTTAAAATCAGTAAGCTTCTCCTACAGTTGGAGGAGTTGGGAGGCAAGATTGGAATACTAAATTGATGCACGGAAAACATCAAGTGGGAACAGTCTGATCTTTTCATTTTACACGTGAAAGAAAGACTGTATTCCTTCTCCGCTGCACCGCAGGGCAAGCGTGGCATCACCTCCACAGGTGGGTAGTATCTGCTGCCAGGTAATGGGTCAGATGATGGCTGGTCCCTGCAAACCACTTGCTCTCTGACGCAGTTTCCTCTACCAGGTGCTCACTGAATCAGATGCCTGTCTTGCCTCTGGCTCAGAACTCAGTCTGCAATGCTCCTCCATGGCTGGAACCCATTTGGCTTGACTGTCCAGGCCAAGCTTCCCTTCTCGGAGCCTTTTCTACGACTGAATGCTCCATCTTCAGGGAACCCACCTCTTCGGGGGTCTCTGTTTATGTGACCCTTCAGGAAGATGGTACACACATTTCTGTTTTAATGCTTGGTGAAATCAGACATTTATAAAGAATGCACTGAGAATGAAAAGCCAACTTTGAAGAAAAATTTGGATTCCCACTTTCGTCTCTCATTATCTGTTCAACAAACATTTTCTTTGCCCCTGGAAACCTTCTGTTACAGTAGCATTTGCAGTGGATTCTTGCAAGTGAGACCATTCTGTTAAGCAAAGGTGAAACATTCTTCTTGATTTTCTTTCTTATAAAATAGTTGAAATATTAACAAAAATGTAAATGTAGGTTAGTTTCTTAGATCCTTTGCTAATGCTCTTTATCAACAAAGCTGATATATTTATTCTGCATGTAAATTCTGAAGAAAGAAGATAACTTGATAAATACTGTATCATAATAATGAGTTAAATGACTAAATCTGTTCCTAGAGTTTTTTATGTTTTCCTAGGAATAGAGAAGGTGATTGCTTTATTTAGTTTATCTAAATATATATTTAAAGCACACTGGTAGAAGTATCTAGAAGTAATAAAAGTTGTGCATTTTAAGCTAGCCATCTACTATTTAATACTACTTTTATAGGACACATGTATGCATTATGACATGTAGGTACAGACATCTTCATATATATATATATATATATATATTCTATACACTCAGAGCACATAAATAACAGACTTCTACCACTTTAATATTTTCAAGTCCTCCTTTCTCTCATAATATATCATCATTAATCCATAACATACTGGCCAATATTTGTACTTGTTTTTCCTTTGCTACCCCTTTCCTCATAACTGGCAGGAACTTTCCAACAAAAGAAATGCTTTTGCCACCACTAGAAACTGTCATCTGCAATGAATTCATAGACATGTCACCTTTCCAGGGCCAGTCAAAGCGAGAGGGAAGGCCGTCACTTAACGATGACGGCAATCGACAGGAATTTAAAGGGTGTGTGTCTGGCTTTGTCACAGGTAACAAGGCAAACAATGCTCTGGTCTTACCTAAGTGTTAGTCCTTTTTCTGTTCTGCAGAGAAACACTATAGACTGGGTAAATGTAAAAAAGAGAAGAAATTGGGTGTTTTATAGTCCTGAAGGCTGAGAAGTTAACTTTCTGGTGAAAACCTTGAGCTGGTGGAGAGCATCACATGGTGAGAGAGGAAACCCATGCACCACCAAGTAGCTCTTCGTCTCATGAAGCTGCTAATCTATCAGAAGAGTCTCACATTCATGACCTCATTTATCTTCTAAAGTTTTTACATCCAAACACTCTCAAATATAAACTTGAGTGTAAAGTTTTCAAAACATGAATTCTGGGGGAAAACATTGAAATTGTATAGTCATGCATAACGATAAACCATTTCCCAGAATACAAAAGAAGAGAGATTTCTGCTTTTGCCCCTCAATGTTTGCCAGTAGCAGAGAAACTGAGGTGAAGTTGAACAGTGTTAAGGTCCACTCAAGTAAGCACAGAATTGGAAGTGCTACCCTCTGTATCTAGAATGTTATTTTATCCAATGCATTGTACATAACTTCAAAAAATCCCCCTTAAGTGATCAATCTGACTGTTCAAGTTATACATTTCTTATTTTTCCCCTTACAATTTCATCATTCCATAGGAAAACAGTTGATTGATTATGGCTCTGTTCATTTATTTGTTCAGCAAGTCAGTGTTTCAAGAAAAAACTGTATAAGGATCACACTGAGTGTGCTGCACTCGGAACAGGGAATGATGAGAGGATGTTCAAAGGAGACCTGAGGTTGTATTAATGAAAGCTGGTTTTGACTTCCCCACTGTTTCTCCAATCACTTCTTAAGCCTCGGTTGCTAAAGGACCTTGCTTGAGTGTGTCACATTCCCCACTGCTGTGAGCTTTGGTCCCGTGAAAAGAGAAGAAGATCAAAGAGGAGCCTGCCAAGTACTCACCACCTTCCTCTCAATAGCCTTGGACAACACCCGCTGCTCCTTTCTGGGACACAGATACTTGTCATGAGAAGTTATGCAGAGAAACTGCGGGCCCAGGTTCACCTTGGATTTTTAACATTGTAATAAACACATTACTGCTGCTACGTTTACATGTTAATATCCTAATCTAAAGTTGTAATACACGGTGACATACCTCTTTAAAAACTATTATACAACATAAGGCTTTTCTTCCCACCATGTGAAAAGGATTTTTTGGTTTATGAAAGGTTTCTCTATAGTTATTCATTCAAAAGTAACTTTGCCTTATGCAGTTGTAATTTAGAATAATTGCAGTCATGTTAGCTGCATTTTGAAGTTGAAGAACTGCACTGTGAAGGTTCCTGAATGGTAATTTGATTTCTTAGCCACAGTGGGAGTTTTGAGTTTGCTTCGTTGTCCATTCTCCCGGACTCCTCTGTTCTACAAGAGGGTGAGAAACAGAGAGAAATGCCTGAGGGAGAAAAGTTTTCTTTAAAAAATGCAAAGTGCCATGGATTCTTCTCCACTTTAGATTTAATAAGGATTTTTCAGTAGCAGCCTCTGAGACTTTGTGAAGAAAGCATCCAGAGGAAGGTGTGGTGCTTGCATTTTGGAGGAAACAGAAAGCCAAAGCTCTGGCCCTCCTCAGGTGTGCTAGCATAGTATGGTGGACGGGAATGTGTGACTACTACATATAGAAGTGCATGAGAAAGGTCATGCCTGAATCTTATGGCCCTGGACACAATGTTCGTATCGATCTTTCTAGAAGACTTTAAGTGTACTAGGTAGATTGTATAAAGCAAAAAATTAGCAACTAATACATGAGTTAGAATCTGTCCAGATGACCCTCAAAGACTCTCTTGTGACATCAATACATCTCTGTAATATCCAGTGGTTCTTTTATTTCCAGCTGATATTGGTTAAGGAGATATTAGTAGAACATGGAGCTACAGGCTAGCCGCTGAAAGTGTCTTGTGTGATTCATTTTCCTTAAATAGCTTGTCCTTGTCCCAATGCCCTGTGAGGATATTTGTGGCCTCCGATCACTGCTTAGAGCTCAGCCTGAATGTTACCCTCTCTCCAGCTCTCTTGTCCTACTACAGGAAGGGATCCTCTGTCCTCTGACCAGAAACACTGCAGCACACACATGTGAACACACACACACACACACACATACACACACACACACACAGAGGCTAGAATGGCAGAGGAGAAATGCATTGAAAAATAGTATTTCCTTCTTTTTTGGTTCTTCTACAGTGAAGAAAGACTAGTATAAATTACCATCTGAATATCCCCTTTGTCACCTTGGTCACTCAGATGTTTAATGGGCCACTTGGATGAGCTGAGCAGGATCCAGTGGAGAAATGAAGAAAGGAAGAAGAGGGAAATCACATGACTGGATTCCCACATGGGCCACTGACTCACTCTTCTGTATATAAGTCTACATTTATGTCTCATTTACTGTTGTGCTGATACCCCTGGATTTCTCTACTATGTCTGGATATATATATATATACTTTTGTGTCTTAACCGAAGAGATCTCCTGGAAGTCCAGCAGTCATTTATACCAACTGGGTACAATAGAGATTCCAAGGTTGGCGAGGTACAAAATGACAGCAAGTCTGGAGGCCAAAAGTGAGGAGATGAAGGCAAGTCAGACCATAGCCTAAAGAAGCAACTGGCTGCAGGTGAAAACTCAATCTAATCCGATAAAATGTTGCCTCCTTCTTTCAAAGAAGGGAGGCAACCGTACAAATTATACAAATTGTGAAATGACATACTTTCTAAGTGATTGAAGATGTAGTTTGTCTTAGGAAGTACTTGAGTCTTTGGGAAGGAAACTTTTACTTCCTTTCCAAAGTCAAACAAGAATTCTCTGACAGCAACAAGACAAACATAATGTACTTCCTGTGACGAACATCAGGTACAAACTAAGATGATACAAATGTATACACAATGTTATAGCCTGGGACAAAACCCTATAGATTTAAGAGTTGGTGCTTATACCTTAAGCTTTAGATGAGCGGCCAGTCTGCTTATTTATGAAGTTGCTTTCTGCCTTATTCTGTAGTTTCATCCTGCAGAGGGTTAGCAAGCAAAGCAAAAACTAGCAGCCACTACAACAAAAGGAGCGTATAGCAAACTAAGTCCTGCGCGGAGAGTGGAGAAGAGACGGATATTAGACGGGTGAGAAGAACTTTACGTTCTAGTCTATCAGCTGATTGCTTTGCTTTGGCTCTTGCCTCTTTCATATCTCACAGTGCCTAAGAAACGGTGTTTCTCATCACCTCCGGTCAAGTATCCTGACAGCTCACCTCATTCAGTTTTGCCTGCAAGTGACACATAAACCCTCATGGCAAGACGAATAACAGAGGTGGAGGGTGTCAAGCCAGAATCTGAAATTTCCAAAGCCATTTCTACATCTTAATAGTTTTGATATTGTGCTAAGTCATTTAGTGGTTTTGTTATACATTTATCTTATCCCAAATACTGTTTGTGGTACCATTTATAATACTCTCATGCTATGTATTATAATGGCTGATTGGTATATGGTATGCACATGCTTGGGAAGGTAATATGGAAATAAAATAACTCAATTTAGTATTAAGATGAGATACATCTGGATGCATACATTTGGATTAAGGTCTCCTGGGAAGTTGCCAGCTAAAGTGATCCTGAACAGAAACACAACGGTGAGAAGCACCTGGAACAAGGTTAGCACAGGTCGGGAGAGGGCGACTCAGCAGATACAGGCCCAGTGTGCACGGTCCGTGGCACCTTCCCTCTCTCACTGAAGCGGGTAGAACGCAGAAGCTCCTTGCTGGCAGGAGTGCTGTGGAAGGGTAAGCCTTGCAGCGACCTTCAATTTCACTTCCTTCGCTTCACTTTCAGTGACAAAACTCACAGAAAGCACTATGCTAAACTACTTGCAGGATCATCAAAGGAGCTCCTGCCCTGGAGGGAATCCTTTGAATTAATTCTCAAGGATTCTTAGATATCAGGAAAGGGGCCAGATTTCTGTGGCCTGGCAAGACAAGAGATGGACATCTTGACTTGGGCATCACATTGGGAGGTGTTTGAAATCAGAGGAAACTGAACAGGTACCCGGTGTTCCAAATGTTAAAAAGCATCTTAAACTGGCCCAGTACATGCCTCAATGACAGGTGGGGGCTATTGACTAATTACCAAAGGGTCTTTCCTAGGCTAAACACCCAGAAAAATGCCTCTTTTTCCACATAGGAACATCACCAGTGGAACTCATTTGTCCTTTGACAAGCATAATCAACACTTGCTATCAAAATTAGGTTGACTTTGCCGGGCGTGGTGACTCATGTCTGTAATCCCAGCACTCAGGAGGCAGAGGCAGGAGGATTGCTGAGTTCGAGGCTTGCCTAGGCTACATAGTGAGCTCAGAGCCAGCCTGAACTACAAAGCGGGACCCTGTCTCAAAAAAAAAAAATTAGGTTGACTTTAAGAAAAGCCTTATTTCTTTTTCACCTGAATTGTGAGATGTCTTTTTAAAATGTAAGAAAAAGAAAGTCCATGGCACTGGCAAATAAACCTCTTGCTTTTGCCAGCCTTAAACTGCACTCATTTCAGTTGCTTAGATTTAATTATGATTAATTGGTCAATCAAAGTTATCTAAGACATCTCACCAGTCATCCATTCAATATTTATTGAACACCTTCTATGAACACAGTGTTATGTATGGAAATAATTTAGTTATTACATGGGGACCAAATTAATTTTACAAATAGCTCTTATTCTGTGTACCTCTCCACCATCCTGGTAGTTATGTGCCCGAATAAAGCAAATTTCCAAACCATAGTTGAAATAATCATCATTCCTCAAGAAACCTTTTAATCATAGTTGTTAATAAGTAACAATATGCATTAAATTTGTTCTTTTAATGTAAAATCACGAAACTGTAAAGTTGAAAGTGACCATAGAAAACACGTACCTCTAACAATGTCCTTGATTTTCCTATTTAGCAAATAGGAACACTGAATTAAAATCATCACTCACCTATTCAAATCACAGAGCTAAAACACTGGCAAAAATCTTGAAGCTAGGATTTCTGACATCTAGATTTTATTCTTCCCGTACGAGGTAGACCTCTATCTTCCAGCTTCATAATCATGATCTTATATAAAGAAAAATTAGTACTGAATAGGCAACTGAGCACCGTTTCATCACACACTGTACTGAATGAATTTTTCCAGCTTGGTTTGGAAACAATCCTAATACAGATAAAGGCAGTGTTCCTACTTAACACCGGATGTCAGGTGCTATACATCTAGCAAATATTTAAGTAAATGTCTGAGAGTCCTGTGTCCCAACTCTTCCCTGGACACTGGAGATAACCAGGTAAATGAGAGGAATAAAGTCCCTGACCTTGTACCCTTTGTTTTCAATATTTATTGGGAGTATTTAGGCCATAAGGAACAAAATCTTTTAATGGGAGGTACCACTGAAATATACTCAGGAGACTCAGAACGAAATCAGGAAGCAGATTCCAGAGCTAGTCAGGTTCACTGAGCATTCAGACACCAGCAACAGCTCTGGAACCCTCGTCAGTTCTAACGCTCTGATGTGATATCCCTTACACTAGTGCCTAGCATTTATTTCTACGCTCGCAGTACATCGTATGTGTATTCATCATGGGGAAACGCATATGTATCAGACCATGATTATGTTTATCCTCTTTACCTCTTGGGCCCGCCATGTCCAAATCCCCTTCTGATCTGTCCCTACCATTTGAAAGACTTGATATACTCCACTCTTTGCTCTGGGTTCCTATTCGGCCTCTGAGTGGTTCAGACTGCATCGTCTGTCGGTGTGTGACACGGAGCAGGGATTTGCTGCAGTCCTGTCTGGCTGGAGCACATCGGGTGGCCAGATTCTGCATAGTTGCACCCTCGCCGGAACTGATTCATGTAGAGCTACCTTTGGTAATGGTGCAGCATGACAACAGACAGAACATAAAGTGGGTTGTGGCCCTGATGGGACTCAGAGAGCTATGCCCAGCATAACTGCCTTACTTCAGTTCTACAAATTACAAAGACACTCATGATTAATCTGTCTACATAAAACCATATGTTCATTTTTCAAAATAAACATTTATTGAGAAATTGTAGAGACTGTCAGAGGTGCAACTGTTTAAAGGAAAACATTACATTTAAAATGTACTTATCTTGATCAGATTTGTTAAACTGAGAAACAAAATATAATTTCATATCAATCACACATTTTATTTGCATGAATAGAATCATTTCTCTTTTTCTTTACATAAAACATTAAGATTAAGAAAAAGATGAAAATTCAAAGGTAAAAAGACCTATTTTTTTATTTCAAGGAGGATCTGAAAGAGTCAGACAAGAAAATGAAAAAGAATAAAACAAAAGATAAAAATGTAGGGATGGGAGATTTAGCTCAGTGGTTCCAGCGCCTGCCTCACAAGCGCAAGGTCCTGGGTTTGATCCTGGTAACCACATACGATGCTGGGAGTAGTGACTCACGCCCACCAGCAATCAATACCACACACCACAGTGCCGGCGTGGTGGCTCCCGCCTGTAATCCCAGCACTCGGGAGGCAGAGACAGGAGGATTGCTGAGTTCACGGCGGCTTGCCTGGGCTACATAGTGAGCTCAGGGCCAGCCTGAACTACAAAGCGAGACCCTGTCTCAAAAAAAAAAAAGATAAAAATGTATTTTGGAAACGTGGACACACTTGATGAGGCATCTGCTGGTGCTATACCTGGGAGCCGGGAGTGTTCCAAGGCTGTTCAAAGACAATCACCTAGAAAGCTCTACAAGATAGACAAAATAAGGCAGAGAAGAAAAGTATCTGAAGCTGAGATAATAACACATCAACAGAAAGCCAAAGCGGACCAAGTATGTTTGCATATTAGGGAGTAATCCAGAGCATGTATACTAAAGGGGAAGGGCAAGAGAAAAATTTAAAAGAAAAGAAGGCAGAATCTTGATACCTAAAGCACTTTCACATTTTTCTAAGACTCATCAGTTAAATATGTTTCTTGTATGCTGTATATCGTTGGATCTTGTTTCTTAGTCTGTTCTCCCAGTCTGTGACTTGTGATTGGTGAATTGAAGCCATGTACAGTAATGGTTACAACTGGTATGTACTGACTTGTACTTGTCATTATTTTCCTGTTATTGAGTCCCTGTTTTTCCCTTCTGTTTAATTATTTAACTGTTTATTAGTTACCTTTGCCTGGTAGATAATTTCTATTGGTTTTCATAGAATTATAGTCTTTCTTATCTCTTTCTAGAATATCCTTCAGAACATTTTGGAATGCTGAATTGGCAGTCGTGAATTTCTTTAGTTATCCATTTTCATGGAAGTAACTTATTTCTCCATTGGTTTTTCCTTCTTTTAAAATTGATTTAGAGACATTTTCCCATTTTCTGGGTCATATCTATGATGCTTGGATTTACCTGTATCCCTAAGAGATCACAATGGTTTCAGACTGCTGCTATATTCTTTTTGCCCCTGTGAATGCTCAGAATCTGATTCATTTCATTAAGCAACAACAAAAATGTGCCAAATACTTGCATTTGGGCTGTGATTCATACTAGACACAGATGACTACATAGCTATCCAAGCAACACCTAATGTATTTATGAACTAATTTATGAAAGAGAGAAGACAATATAGACAGATTCAAAAACTAGTATGACAATTACTGGAATTGTATGATTAGTTGGGCATGTAATTATAGCAGCCACAGGTAGCTTTTTTTCTACTTGGTTTGAAATATGATCACTTAAACTCACACTGGGTGTATCCTGTATTCTGTCCTCCTTTAGGTAGAAACTGGTAAACTCACATAGAAAAGCACATGGTAGCTTTCACTGATGGCCTTTAGACTTGATCATTTTAGTATCTTCAAATTTAGGAAGACATTTTTCACTGGTAGTTCTGGTTGATTGTAAAAATTACCATCTTCTAAGGATCTAAAAAGAAATGAAGCACATCCTAACATAATGAGAAAAACCTTTAAAAAGGTTTTACTTTTTAAAATAAATTACTGAAGACACAAAAATGACTATTTCTCCCTGTATAATAAAAAAGTAAATAGACTTTGAAATCAGAAGTATCTGAGTTAAGACCCCAGCCTCACCATTTATTTGTTAGGTGCTCTTGTAAATGTGTTTTATTACTTTAAGTCAATATTTCCACTAGCGAAACTGGATGTAATAATAAGCTAATATATCCAAATTATAGTTTTTATGATTATCTATATCTGTGTAATAAATAACACACATATTTAGTGACTTAAAACAATGGTTTTGTTTTGTTTTGTTTTTTGTGTTTCTACATTCTGAGAATTTGGGATCTGGCTATCAAGGTAATAATATCCAAGGATAACTTTTATCTAGTCTGTTATGTCAGAGTTTTAGCTAGGAAGAATCAAAGACAGGGAAGACTGGTCAATGGAGGCAGCTTACTATCTGAAATAACCTTCACATATGTCACAAGACTAGAATCTCACATCTGGTAGTTGATCTATCAGCAAGGACCCCAGCTGAATTATAAAATTTAAGTCTTGAGTGAACTCTCCATGCGGCTTGGGCTTTATCTCATCACAGTGAACCTAGACTTCTTACATGGAGTTTGTGGCCCCAAGGTCAATGTTGCAAGAGAACCAGATAGAGTGTTAGCATCCGTCTCTTATCTGAAGCAGCCATCTACCTTCAGTTTGCTTTGGCCACAAAGCCATCCAGGTTCAGAAGTAGGGAATGTAACATCAAAGTCTCAGCGAAAGAATCACCAAAGTCACTTCATCTGAATCACACACAATGGAGTAGACACTGCAGGGCTAACTTGAGAAAATACAATTTATCAAAGTAACTGACACACAATAGCTATAAATAACAAATACGGTTTTATTCCTTATCTTCTTTTTAGGGTTATTTGGTCAAATTTCTGTTCAAAGCCATAAACATTTTTTATTCCTCAGTTCAACTAACAAATTGTCATTTAAATGCAGCCCAGGAAGATCTTTTCATTGAGATTAGTATCTACTGACTAAGTAGCACATTTTGAACAATACTTGATATACTTTACCAGCATAACTCATTTCAGGCTCATGACATGTTTATGAAATAGGTATCATGAATGATTTCTCTTAGAAAGGTGGAGACAGAAGTATGCAGAACCTAAAAAACTTTCTCATGTAAATCACAAGGCTAGAATTTTAGTCAAAGTAGTGTAGCTCCAGAGAGCAGCCTTTTAACCACCCACTACAGATGTCTTTTCTTTACCAAGGTCCAAATCAGTATGGTAATGTATGACTTTATGGATTTGTGGCATCACTTAAAATGCCTTAAAAAGTGGATAATTATACATATGATTCAACTGATTTTCTTTAAAATAATACAATTATTTTAAAATGTAGCCTTTCTTGAAAATCTTGCAAATATAAGCACTAAATTTAGACATGATTATTAGAGTGAAATTGGGGTTTCTAACCCAAAGTTTTCTACTCTTAACCCTGTGCTCAGAATGAAGTCCTTTTCCTACCAGCATTCTCACAATTGTCTCCTAAAGGGTTGTAGAAGCCCCGCCCACAATTTCTCCTAAAGGGTTATATAAGCCCCACCCACAATTGTCTCCTAAACGGTTGTAGAAGCCCCGCCCACAATTGTCTCCTAAAGGGTTGTAGAAGCCCCGCCCAACAAAGCTGGAGCTTGAGAGAATGCAGGTGATGCAAATTGGCTCCCTTTACTCTCTAGCTAGTGGTTACTGTGCTCTTGAATTCTGCAAATGGCTGACGGCTGCTCTGGGTGTGATAAGGTAGAGTGTTTGTCCTAGGATTGAAGAGGGTAATAATCTCCAAGGATTTCAATAGAAATCAGAGACACAAAATAAACTCCTAAAAATAAAAATGTAAACAGAAAACTTGCCATGTAAATAATTCTGTGATTCGTTACAGTTCAATATCAGGCAACTTGGTATATTGTTTGGATAATAAAGAAATAATCAGCAAAGATACGATGTGTGTTTGGTTTTTGTTTGTTTTTAATTGCATTCTTTATTGGTATAATTTGCATACATTTCACAATCACATATAACATTGGGGAATTTGTACCAATATATGACATAGTCAATTCTCATTTTTACCTATATCCCTACCCACACCTCCCCACCCCCTATATACATGTTCTTTTATTTTCTTTCAGAATCATATTTATTCCTTCCCCTCATTATATCCCCACACCAAATTTCCAAAGGAAATTTCCCATTCTAAAAGGATTGTCATACTACTAGAGCTCATTTGCATCTACCGGTGCTCATATCAACAAGAAGATCCGGTATTGCCTATCTGTGCTCTATTGATTTCACTCCTTAGCGTGTCCTCCAGGTGCATCCATTTGCACATAAATGAATCTTGTCATTCTTTATGGCAGAATAGTACTCCATTTTATTTAAAAAAATACATCTTCTTTATCCAGTCTCCAGTTGATGGGCATTTGGGTTGTTTCCAAGATTGAACTATCACGAACTGAGCTGCTATGATGTTTGTTTTTGAGATAGAGTCTCACTTTGTAGTTCATGTTGGCCTTGAGCTCACTAGGTAGCTCACTAGCAAGGCTTGAACTCAGAACAATCCTCCTGCCTCTGCTTCCTGAGTGCTGGGATTACAGGCCTGAGCCACCATGCCCGGCTAAAGATATGATGATAAAGGTAGCATTGATGAAGTACTTGAAGGCTGGGGGACCTATATAGGTTACAAAGTAGCTTTTCAGGAAACAAAAGATCATGCCTGAGTTTGCATGTTTGACAAGGAGCAAGTAGATCATCTAGAACCTCAGTGAAGACCACGGACCATAGGAATCGCAGGGTTTTATTAGAAATGCAACTCTTTGGGCTCATCCTGATCTTTTCAGCCAAGTACTTGAGAAGAAGCATCCTGTGAATGAATCAGGACTCTGTTTCTCAGCCTGGTAACGGGACAACAGGCTGAGAAACAGTCATCTAGGCCATGATTCAGATTTGATTGATGAAGAAACAGGGGACTGAAAAGAGCATGTAATTTGCTACACACAAGAAAAACTGAATGGGAACAGATCTAAGACTTCCTATTGTCACTGTACCTCAAAATCAAGGACACTCT